>JBBPCS010000382.1:31217-56813 GCA_037974645.1 Hollardia meadi | reverse complement strand
TGTGTGTGTGTGTGTGTGTGTGTGTGTGTGTGTGTGTGTGTGTGTGTGTGTGTGTGTGTGTGTGTGTGTGCGCGCGCCAGACTGAGGAGGAGGAGGCCATCGTGGAAGAGCTGGTAACTGAGGAGCCAGTTGTAGAGGTGAGTCTAGATGTTCATCCTGTTTCAAACAACACAATGTCTTCTTCCTGAAAAGTCCTTATGCCTGGAAACATTTGACATTATCTAAACTAAAGGCCTTAAAAAAGGTGTTCAATGATTAATATCTTATTCAATCAGCAATCAAAGAATTGGAAGAACATAGACTTCTGATACAGGTAATGTTGGTGTGGTGCAGACATGAATATGACAGACACCGGAGCTAATTAGAGGAGATTCACCAGATGTTTCTTTTACTCTTTCGTCACTTTACCAACGTGGTGACTTCGGTTGCCTCCAGAAGCAGAGAGCTCCATGGATCTAGGAAGGAGGATCTGGATACAGCCTCGGAGGCGGGGTCCCGTTCCCATTCCTATGAAACTTACTCAGTGGTGCATGAAGCCAAAATCGATCGACTTCCGGGGTCTTTGATGCAATGAAAAGGGGGTGAAACGTCATGATTGACAGCTGAAACCTGCTTGCGATTGGGCGGGTGGGTCTATGGGCGGGAACTCGATACCGTGGTTACACTGCCCGATCACTACTGCGCAGACTCTGGCTCCAAATGACATCACCAGCACAAGATGGCGGCACTTGTATTGAAGATATTTTGGCTTCATTTTTGTACAGTGGGAGGAAGTGGAGACGTGTCGGCCATCTTTATTTACAGTATGTCAGTGGTCTAAACTACTTCATTATTCTGGCACTATAAGTTTACCTTAGTACTTTTAGTTGTGTGCCACAGTTTTTGTGCGCAACGAGGGATTATTATTGATATTTAAAGTGAGCTCAATTTTAATTTTCCGATAATCTGGATGAAGCTTTGGCTCGTGCACAATCTGCCTGATTTACTGGCTGCTTGTGTTTCCTGCCTCTTTTATTCTGCTGTAGTTGCGATCGTGTCCCCACATCTCAGCTGTTACTTTGGTGTGAACAATGCCAACAAAAATGATGGCCAAAACATCTTTTAGGGACATGACCCAAATACTTCTGCTCTCATCCGACTTGGATTTGGCATCCGTGATGTGTTTCCTGATCCAAGCAGCTGCTCAGAGAGATGATCTGATCTGTGATGGAGCTTTGGGGTTTGTTTTTTTTCAAACACTGCAGCCAAAGAAGTTCAGCTGTATTTGTTCATGTGACAGTGGCGGTGAATTCTCGTGTGAATGGACAAAGCTGAAAGACTGAGCCTGCGAAAAAACTGATCCATCACAGAATAATTGAAAACTAGATGAAGGAAGAGGAAGTTAAACTGAACAAACAAAAATTAAACCCTGTATGTTTGAAGGGTTCCCAACATTATTCATAAAATGAAGTACTGTGTACTTTTCAACTGTTGTCACAAGAGTTGTGAGCACATAACCTGAGGCGTGACTATTTTCTCTAATTGTTAGATGCCTAAAGTGGTGAACGTATGCTGTATTTCAGAATTAAACTGCAAAAAAAAATAGACAAAACTCTCAAAAAATGAAAGTAATTTTGTGTTACAGAAACATTTTTTACTTTCACGTCATTAATTTTCTGCTGACCTCTCAAATTTTGTTTTTGATCAATTAAAATAATTGGAACAGTTATTAATTTTTAGCAAAGCTGCATCTGTAAAAAGAGCAAGATGTTCTGTTTTGCAGCTAACTTGGAAGTCCCTGATGTTTGTGTGTTCCACCAGGACTTAATCTGTTAATGGTGGAAGTCCTACTGTATATCTGGATCATCTGTTCTGTAAGTTCCACCCAAATCCATCTGTTACCTCTGACGAGTCTTTCTAACGAGCAGACGGGGATGAAATCCTTGTAGCTCCCTCCATGATTTTCCCTTGAAAGAAAAGACAAAAATATTGAAAGTACTTTTCTAACAGGACACAATGTCCTTCATAACCTGCTGTAAATAAAACTGAGCTACCGAAATATCCCCGTAGAAAAGCGTTGGAGCGAGCCTTCATGTGAACGTTTAATCACTTCCTGCTCCAGAGGTCCAGCGGGACCAGAGATCCCACAGCTGTTAATTTTAGCCGGCCCGATCAGCCTGCCAGCCGCTCAGGAAGCCATTACGTTTCTCATGGTTTCACCACAGCTGCTTGTTATTGTTGGATATTATGGTCTCACTGCTCCCACACTCTGTTTGGCATTCAGGGAGGAACCTTCTTTAGTGGTGACGTCAGGAAAACCAGGGATATTTAAGCGGTGTGGTTTAAGTGGATGTTGTGCAGAAATAGACCCGAAGACTGTTGCACAGAAATCATCTGCTTGGAATGTTATTAGATCAGAAAGATTGGCGGGGGAAGGTGGCTGTCAGCAGTTTCTTTCTTCAGTCAGATTTTCACTTTGGACCCCTGATGATAATAAATTCCTCTGCATGTGACCCCTTAAATCTTTAGCTGCTTACAGTCTGACCTCTGACCTCTCCCCAGGAGGCCGAGGTGGGGGCCAACCCAGTCCAGATTGAGGTTGGAGAGTTTGACGAGGCCATTGAGATTGTTGAAGAAGCTGTTGCCGAGAGTAAGTTCACAAACACACACACAAACTTGTTTTTGTCACATGATAACATTACATCAATGCTTAGGACCCTGATTTAACTATAACAGATCTAATCCCATCCCTAAACCTATCTTTAAACAAAAGTCTTAACCCCCCAAATTTGATAGTTCACCAGAGTTGTGTCCCCATATTAGTGGCAAGTCCCCAAAATGTTGTCATAGCTCTCATGGCAGCTATTTTCAGGGGAGAAGCTCTAAAAACCAAATGTACACTACCTGCTCAGCACCAAACAGTCGACAGACACAGTTAGAGACTAGCTGGCGAACATAAAGGAGCATTTAGCAGCTAAAAAGCCAGATATTTCCCACAGGAGTTGGTGGAGACCAAAAACCGAGCTAAAAGAAAGTTAATATTGGTCCTAATGAATGATTATGTTGTTCGGTAATGGCTGGATGTGGAAATAAGCAACTGCAAATTCAACATATCAATTTAAAAGGTGATAATATGTCAATGTTGTTTTTACAACTTGTTTCTGCTGCCTTTTTGCAGGTGTCAGTGAAAGCTAAAGGCTCAAATAGATGGCAAAGTCACCCATTACTTTACAAGTAAAAATGTGTTCAATTAAAATTTAAATGAAAGCTGTGATCAATCAAAAAGAGCAAAAAAAGAGAAACGAAAGTTCAAGAAAATGTCTAAACATAAATTTTATTTCCAATTTATAGTGAAGTAAAAGAAAGAAGTTGTCAAAAAGATTAAAACATTACACAAAGCTGTGAAACACACTTAGAGTATGTTTAATCTGAACTCAAACCCTCATAAATCCTTTAGATTAAGAAGTTTCATGGCTGCAATTCAATGTGCCATGTTGGTTGGCTTTACACATCGACCATCTCTGACAGCATTTGATTTAGCTGTGTTTCGCTCCTCTGCCTCACTTCTTCTAAAATATTTTGGTTGAAACGTTTAGTGAGGCCTCATACCGGCGAATCAAACAGCCATAATAACAGACTGCTTCATTCTGTGAGGAGACGGCTGTAATTACATGTTCCACCCTGCTTTTAGCAGCAACTGAGCCACAGGCAACACCAGCATCACGAAAACAGTCCAACTGTACAAAATGTACAGGATGTGAAATTTAGATTTACTCAACCGCTTTGCTTTGGCTAAAAAAACATGCTCATTTTCACTTCTCATGGTGACATGTTTTCACACACCTCTGGCGGTGTCTCATGCAGATAGTTTTGAATGGCATGAAATGGAATCTGTCAGCATTGAAAATTTTGGTCTGCTTCCAGAAAGAATGTGTCTTTTATTCTGAAAAACCTACCTACCTACCTCTGAACAGTTTTCATTTAAACATCTTTTTACTGAATAAATTGGCCTTAATCTATTGAAACTGAAAGCTTTTATCGGGACTTGTTAGAAAAGATATTTTTGTTTGTTATTTGAGCAAACTGACTCTTTAAAAAATAAGAACGAACAAACTAACTATCAAGCCAACTAACCAGACCTAACTAAAACATCCAAAATGAATTGTACTTTTGAATGGCTCCTTTTAGAAAGTTAATGTTAATATTAGATTAACGCTTCAATAAAATCTGCCAAATTGGAGAAATGTGAAGATGGAAGGACAGAGGGACAGAATGTATTATAAGGAAACATAGAAGGATAGAAGGAGGTGTCATCCTCATATTATATGAAACGCTAAACTGTAAGAAATGCAATATAACAAAACTTTTTATATCACTTTCACTAAGCAAAGTGGAAATATATCTGAAAAATGGTACATGATAAATGTTTGTCACTGACAATTGGGGCATAAGTGTATCTTCAAGCATTTAATTATGTCTCCATCTGCTTCCTTAAAGGAATTAATTACCAAAGTGACAAACATTATATTTTGGTACCAAACTGCTACTTTTGAAGAGCTATACGTAGATTTTATAAATGAAATATATCTTAAAAATTCCCCTAAAAAAGAATTCAACAGTTTGGATTTTACAGTCAGAAATGTGTGTGTACATTTGAGTACAATATAAAGCAACGCAGTACCGAAAGTGTACCTTTAAGGACAGAAACTAAACTACAACTCCCCTCTGCTCGGCTCCACATGCCTAACAGTTTGGTTTGTGTGTTCAGCGTTAATATCAGCACTTTTCCATGACTTCTGCTGTTTTTCATGACACAGCATTTCAGAACTGCAGTTTTCTTTTTGACCAAACAGCAGCTAAAGTCTGGCACAAACTCGTTGATGACAGCTTTAATGTTTATTCAGTCATTTTGCCGATGAATCCTCTCATTTATGAATGATTTCATTTGAGTTTTAAGCTTAAAGAGCTAAAGGAAAGTATTCGTGTCTGGGTTGCCTCATGGTGTCTGTTTGGCCTCTGTTGAATCAGTGTTTCGCTCAGGAGCTGTTTCTTGAGAAAAACACACTGTAACTCTGCTTCTGTGTTTTTGTTTCACAGATCCCTGCCTGAACCACCACTGCAAGAAGGGAAAAGTGTGTGAGGTCGATGAGGGCAACACCCCCATGTGTGTGTGCCAGGACCCCACCACCTGCCCCGCCGCTGAGGGAGAGTTCGAGCATGTGAGTCTGAAAAGCCCCACGTGTGTTGAAACTGTGAACTCATCACAGAGGATCCCATTTTGTCTGTTTGTTAACATCAAATCTTAAAAAACACCAAAAGATGTTGATGATATTTGGTGAAAAGTGATTTTTGATCTAACACTTATTTATCCATATAGGTGGAAGAACTTAAGTAAAAGTACTAATACAACACTATGAGAATACCCCACTACGTCACTAGTAAAATCCTGCGTTCAAAACCTTACTTGATAAAAACACATTTATTTACAGTTTTTGTTGTGAAAACTTTGTGTATTTAAAAAATACAGGAAAAATCTGTTAAATACAGTAAAACTCCAGATGTTTTATACAGTGTAAGTAAAAGTATGAAAGTATAATCAGCAAATTTACAGTAAATACTTAAAGTGAACGTACTCAATGTAGATGTTTAAGATTGGCTAGTTGAATCTACAGCAGTGCATCATATTCTATATGATAGTGAAATTCAGTTTAGACTTTTGATTCTCTCAGGAGCTCAGTGACAAACATACATTGAGCTCATGAAATACCACACGTAAACGATACCACACAGAAGCTCGGAGCTGTGAGAGCTCATCTGTCGGCGTTTTCCCTCTCAGGTTTGCGGCACCGACAACAAGACCTACGACACCTCTTGCCACTTCTTCGCCACCAAGTGCACCCTGGAGGGAACCAAGAAGGGCCACAAGCTGCACCTCGACTACATCGGACCCTGCAAATGTGAGTGTCTCACACTCTTCTAACGTTTCGAAGAGACCCAAACTCTTAGTGTGGCAGTTTCCCAAAGATTTACATGTTCAGCTACGCAATTTCTAAAGCTGTTGCTGCTCCATTTCCGATTCCACTGGCGCTGTACCTTTTTCAACCTCACAGAACTTCTCCAGTGTTTGGGAACTGTTGTTCAAAACTGTCCTGATTCAAAACTTATCTGGTTACACATTACCTGTGGATGTATGGATCAGCAGCAGATACAAACTGGAACCTCTAAGAGTGAAAGGTCAGTAAGGTAATTGCATCAAAACTAGAGTTGTTAGAATGCCTCCGATATGGCCTAAAATGCTGGATCGGGTTATCGGCAAGTATGCAAGCCTATGCACATACCATTAGCTTTAAAACCCGTATGCAACTTAGATCAGATTGGTTGAGGCATTGGAATCGGGATCGGAAGGGAAAAAATGGTATCGGAGCATCAAAAGCGAGATTATTTAGGCTAAGTTTTGTTTGAGATTTGGTGACTGAACAGCTCGATGAAGACTAAACTGTACTGAATCATTTAAACTTTTTCGAGTCACTGAGTAAATATCTGTTTGGAGTCTGTTGCCGCCAGCCTGGACACACCCGTCTCTCAGGGGCCAGATGTTAATGTTGGCTGTGGGGAGAAAAAATGCCTCTTTTCCCACGTTTTCAAATGAGGCAATGAAAACATATGTACATATCATTTCCTTGTTATTTTGTTTATAGTTTTACACTTTAGATATAAACAGATCTTAACCACCACCGAAATCAACACTTCAAATAAATAAAAAAGAGCTAAATTAGCCTCTGAAAACCGGCCCTGACCTCAGATTCTTTCAGAAAAAAAACAGGATTCAAATGTGAACTGCATGGGCAGACACTTGCAGAAGAGCATAGTCTTTTTTTACTAAAATCAATCATTAAATAAATTACAAGTTGTTAATCCCCCCCAGCCCTGAAGGGTAAATGGGGATTAGAGTGAGCACAGAGACTGAAGAAGTGCATCTCTTTGTTGGCGCACATCGTTGTTTCAAGTTGCAGATTTTGAGGAGATATGATGCGGAAATGCTCTTCAAGATAATCTGACCCCTTTATCTGAATTTAATCTCATTATCTTTAGTCTCAGTTCATGCATTTGGTTGGGTTTTATGTCATTCTCCTGTTTTGCTTTGACATCGTGCGGTTTCTGTTGTTTATCTGTTCGCTTTTGAGGGATGTATCTGCAGGTCTGGAGTATTTTGATCCCACTCCTCTGGATGATAATCTGAGCTGAAGCTCTGTGTGCTGTTAGCGCTCAGAGTCTTGACTGTGACTGGTCAGACTGCCGTGTGTGGCCTGCAGGCTGCAGCTCGGCGTCGGGAGGATCTGTCCAGTCATGCAGGCTACATTTCTTCCGCTGTTCAAACTGAAACATCACACACACACACACACACACACTGTGAGGAGATGAGTCAGGGATGAACGGTTCAAATGGAGATTAAGGCGTTGTTCAGTACAGAAGGATAAAACAGGATGCAGGTTGTGATTTTGGGATATTTCACATGAAAATTCAGATGCAGATGCTCTTAATTGTTGCACCTTATTTTTTTATGGCACTTAAGCAGGTTTAAGATGGAATCTTTCCCTTTGTGCAGTGAGTGTAATCGTCCTTTAAGCGTCACACCATGTAGGTCACAAGCTCCTCCCCCTCCATGTTAGCAGATGGGACATGGGCCAAACTAAAAAACACGTCAAAGTACACGTCAAATACATTTTTCCCAAAGATGGTTTCTGTCATTTTAGGTCGTTCTTATCACGCTGATGTTTGTTCAAGTGTTCATTTTTCTGATCAGTTTGGTTTTAATTAGCTAACTGTGTTGAAACATGGCGCTAGGGTGCTACAATAATGATCAACAGTCATGTATCATTAAATATCTTTTCAAATAGAATGCAGGATTCGTAGTTTACATCCTTCAAATCGCACCTCAATTAAACTATGAATCCCACGTCAAACAAAACAAAATGGCTCCTGCTCCTGTCAGAATGTCATGATTCCTCTTTGTGTGCCCTAAATGAGGGTTTAGGGTTGACTTTACTGCCCAACATGCGCGATTTACCATCGTGATTGAAATTAAAGTCGGTCTGCTTGTGTTCGTGCTGACAGCGTTGTCTCTCTGCAGTCATTGAGCCCTGCCTGGACACCGAGCTGAACGAGTTCCCCCTGCGTATGAGGGACTGGCTGAAGAACGTTCTGGTGACTCTGTACGAGCGCGACGAGGACAACAACCTGCTGACCGAGAAGCAGAAGCTCAGGGTGAGTAGTCGTTGTGGCAAAGACGGATTTACAGGGGCCTTATAAAGTAAAAATGAACTTAATGTACTCTTCTAAACCAAGTCTATTCAATTAGCGTACAGTGTACATAATCTGATACATGACAAGAGTTTATTTCTTCGGTCATGTGGACTGTGTGTGTGTGTGTGTGTGTGTTCGATCTTTCAGGTGAAGAAGATCTTTGAGAACGAGAAGAGGCTGCAGGCTGGCGAGCACTCCCTGGACCTGCTGGCTCACGACTTCCAGAAGAACTACAACATGTACATCTTCCCCGTCCACTGGCAGTTCGGCCAGCTCGACCAGCACCCCGTCGACGGGTACGTATAGGAGGGGAAGAGAAGGTGGCCAAAAAGCAGTAGTTACGTTATCGCTATGACAGGCTTCTTTGGCTTCCACAGCGATCTTTAAAAGACAGAAGAAATGTAGTTATTTTGGGCATGATGACTCTGACATGGAAGGTCTTGTTAACTGAAATATTCGTGTTGCTCAGGCAGCGGTTGAGCTTCTGGCAGACTGAGAGCTGATTGGTTTCCAGTGTCTCACCACAGCAGCTGCAGACAGAAACTGATGCTGCTGTTCATCTACTTATTCTGATAAAAAATGATTATGTGGCTGCCTGACTGCAAATGCGTCAACATGAGCCCAAATTTACCAGCAAGTAAAAGCTGGTGAAATCAAAAGAGCTCACGGGAAGGGTTGGAGTTTGACATCTGCAAAAACTTTTATGTACTCAAAGCTGACACGATACGTTTGATGACGGTGCACTTTCGTGTCCCCTTTAATTGTAAAGGAACGGTAGCAAGCAAGGATTATTATGTAAACAATTTACAGCATTTTAATCCATCTCAAGCTCTGTGAACGTTTAACTAATCTCTCCTCATTGTTGTCCAGATACCTGACCCACACTGAGCTCTCCCCCCTGCGCGCTCCCCTCATTCCCATGGAGCATTGCACCACCCGCTTCTTCGAGCAGTGCGACGCCGACAGCGACAATTACATCGCCCTGGAGGAGTGGGCCGCATGCTTCGGCATCAAGGAGCGTGAGTATCGACCGCATGAAGATGATCACAGAAACATTATAACACAAGTTTTTTTTTTATTTTTCTGTTCTTGGAGCTCCCTTCCCTTCCATGTTCCTACATGGAAAGGCTAAGGCAGGGAGCTGAGCAGTAAATACCCCACTGTTAACACTGATGGATGTTCTGTGTTGTTGTCTTGGCAGAGGACGTGGACAACGACCTCATCATCTAAGCTCCGCCTCCTTAGCAGCAGCAGCAGCAGCAGCAGCAGAAAGACGACTCCTGGTCGCTATTAACGGGACAAGTTGCTGATCCCTAAGTTAAATAAAAATCACAGTAACGGTGCTAATTGCAAATAATTTTTTATTTTTACTTTTTATTTTTTAAATAATGATCTTTCCTACCTATACCACTAAAAAACAAATTACAAAGGAGAAATGTGCACAGTCTGTACTAACCATCATGCAACTTCAAATTTTGTTGAGCAAAAAGACCCAGTAAAGAAAACTAAAGACCTCTGATGTAAATGTATGTTGTTGACGATATTTTACAGAATATATATTCTGCGATTTGTTCAGGGCTTTAATTGGAGATCCATTTGAAACTTTTTTTTCTTTTAAGGAGACAAAACTGTAAAGTCAAAAATAAAGTTTCTAAATAAATGCTCCCTCTGCTTGCTTTCTACAAAAACAACTACTTAGTTTTTGCACTCTTTTGGTGGTGGACTCATTTTTATTTTGTCATTTTGTGTAAATTTCTACTCGGTTTTTGATCTTTTGACTACTGCTTTGAGAGTTTTTTGATATTGAAACAATAAAGAGGATATGTTGTTTTGGACGTTTAATGAGAGGGGGGGGGGGGAGAATCTCGCAGGCTGAGAGTTTTTCTCATAATTAACATGTTTCTGCTGACACTGAGAGCACGACCGAACTCTTTCCATGAATAAAAGACTATGAAAAGATCTGGAAATCTCTGCATGCATTCATATCTTTCTCTTCTGCTGGGGAGGATTTTTCTGACGGGATCAGCGAGTCACTGAACAAGTCTCGACCATGTTTCACACCTGAAAAAGAATCCGTCACATTTTTATCAGTCTCAAGCTGAAATCTAAGAAGCTTACCCACCTTTTGTTTTTGTAATACGTTTCTCTGAATGCTGCCTTTGTGCAGTAGTTTAATCTTTTCCTCGTGATGACCAAAAAAAGACATTTTATGAGCTTCTAAAATAAACTTCTTCTGCCTTTTCTCCTGCAGCATATCTTTCCTTTCCTGGTGCTTTTCTCTCAACCCTGATCAGCCTATAGTCACTGAGATTTACCCAAACTTCTTTCACGTCAAGGACCGCTAAACTGACACAAACTGGGCCACAAATTGATGACTTTGTTTCAGGGTCCCTCATCTGATAAGAATTTTGCTTATAGATGTAGATTACAGAGTATGGAACCCCCTCAAGGACCCCTGGGTCTCCACCCTGCTCTATAATGTTGATGAGCGACAACATTCAGAGTCAGGAGCCAAACAGATGCCTAAAATGCAGTTGTTTTCTGCTGTCTCGGTTTAGGTGGTTGCAATATTTTAACGGCAGCATCTTGGAAGTGAACATCTCGGGGCTCGTGGCACTAAAATCCCATTACATGGTTAAAGAGAGCGAAAAACAAACTAAAATTAAAATAAAAGCATGCTTAAAATAATGTCAAATCACTGTGGTCTTGCTTGAAAAGCAGCTGATAATCTTGTTTGTGGTGAAACGTCTCCCCGGGCTGCAGTGATGTAGGAGCACGTCAGTGCATGTGTAACATGCTTTGATCCAGGAACTTGTTGTAGTTTACGTTCACATCCAACTCCAGACACGAGGAAGGATACCGGTTACCAAACTTCTTTCATCACGTGTTCGTTAAGCATCTGCACTTTATCCTCCATGCCTGCTGACTGTCATCTTTTCATGTTCCTCATTAGAGACTTGTCACTTCCCATAGAAAATAATTAGTAGGCTCCTGCGGTGACTTCACGTTGCTTTTGGCATGTCTTTAATCAGACAGGAAGTGAAAACATCTGTCTACTCCAAGAACATACTGCAGGGCCTTTAAAGCAACATTAAATCAAACATATCAAGCTTAAACAGGCTGAAATAAGATACAGTTCTATTGGTCAATAGAACACCTTTTTCTTTCGCACCTTTTCTTGCCTTGCAACGTGTTAAAGTGGCAACAAGAACATTTTGTCAAAACAAAAAAGCCCAGTAAAATCTACCATTTAAGTCCCCCGTCTGCAGGTTGGAGTGACTGTACTCGAAGCAGCTCATGGTCCCCCGGGAGACGGGAGAGTGAAAATCTGAGCACCCTGTTACCATCCCCACCCGTGCATCCAGACCCCAGTGTGAAGAATGTGAAACAACAGCCGGGGCCTCGTCCACAAAGCCCCAGCGCCTCCTCTCAGCCACCTCAGGGGAAATAAAAAGCTTCCTCCTTCACTTTCTGTGACGCTCAGAGAGGGAGGAAAGAGCGCGTGTGCTACTAATCGAATACACTTTATTTCAATACACCTCCATCTTCCAGTTTTCTGGAGATGTCACCATGAAGAGTTTAAAAATCTAAATTAGGCTCAAACACACACCAGGACTCTTTCTGTACTCTGATACATATATTGATCTTGCTTGTTACACCTGTTCAGGCTGACAGTGACACTTTTCACACCATGTTTACACATTTCATGCTCAAAAATCAAGCAAAAACCTGGAAAGTTTCTGGCAGGTACACCTTTTTTTCTTTTTTTCTTAAAGTAATAAGCAGCCGTAGACGTCTTCCTGCTGCAGAAGGTGACAGATTTCATCTTTAAAGTCATAGTTCAGATAGTTTGACATGTCTGGATGTTTTTCTTTCTGTTTAGAAACCTCTTACTGTCCACATTCGTTGACTTTTGTTGTTTTCTCCACTCATGCAATATACTGAATTTGGAAAATATTACAATATTCTTCTTCTGTTCTATTCTATTGTAAAAGCAGGCAAATGGCGCAGGGCTCTGGCTCCTAATAATAACCCCATCAGATGGTTTAAGGTAATGTAATTAATTTGTTTGGGACAATGCAACATTACATCACATTATCAACTGGAATGAGAAGCAGCCCTGTGTTTATAAAGTGCACATTCCTAAATAAATGTGTGTTTGACTCGTATTGATCCCACAGCTCTCTGGTGGGGTAATAGGTATTCTGTTCAATTCTATTTGACATTTAAAAAAATGTTTTTTATTAAGAAAAACTACATTATTTATTTGATTACATGAATGTATGTGGGTTTATCTCCTGGTACGTGTGTGCAAGTTCATTGTTGACCTTCTGGTTTGACAAAATAATCAATAATCACGACATGATGGGAAGACTGGTGTCCCAGGTAGGAGACATGCATTTATGTCCTCTCTTCTCTGACACATAACTCATTGATAGCTTCGGCTCTCTGTTTACTACATTACACCAGTTCAAATGAATGAAAAAAAACCTGCATAATTTGATGAGTCATTCGCTTTAATTAAATCTGTTTAAACATCGAATAAAGTTTTGTCGCCCCCAAGCGGGGAAAGGCATCCGGTGCACCGCTCGCCGAGAAATATAAACAAACCGGCAGACGCCAGCCGGGGAAACCATCGCACTTTCAGCCATTACTGTAACGTGATTGGCCCTATTGAGACATCCAGGTAGAGCCAAAACCCTTCGTGATTGGCTGTAATTAGGGGCTCTTGTAGCAGCGCCAGACAATTGGTGGATGAATCCCAGTGTTTGAATCTGATTGGCTGGATGACCCGCAGGGGCGGGATGTCACGTTCGGTTGCGGAGCTGAAACCGGTAACCGAGCACTCCAGCACGTTGTGAAGCCGCTTGTGTTTCTGGCAGCCGCCGAGGTGATTCAGAGAAATCACTCGTTTCTAAAGCAACGATTTATTTTTTGGTAATTGACCCACTGGTAAGTTGTTCTCCTACATAATCCGTCTTAAATCTTCCGTTAAAATGGTCGTTGTTTGTTTCCTGTATCGTGTTCGGAAGATTAACTGGGTCGCTTTTCGGGGCTTCGTCTACATCCTGGTGATGAGATGGTGGCTGTGAACGACCCCTTTGGCATGAGCATGGCGATCGTGCCGAGTTGCTTGAAATTAAACAATACTTGTAGTGTTCGTGTATTTGAAATCGAAAACAGACGATTTAGTGGTTGTTACATTGTTGAAATGGCGGGTTATATCCATGGCCACCGCTGCTTAGTTTCATTTTGGATTTCCAAGAGCTAGCCACCGCCTATGTGTAGCCCACTTCTAGCTCTCATTCAGTCGTGACTCCCTCCCTTCCACACTTTCTCCACCGCCTTGCTCTTAAATCCCCACCCCCATTTTTCTGTGCCTATTTTATGGATTCCTCCTGATTTTTCACCCAGCTAGCCGGCTAGGTTAGCTCAGCAGGAATGGGAAGTGAAGCTGGGGGCCAGCCGGGACACGTGTTGGGGGTTGCTCCTGAAGCCGAACCCGTGTGTGTGTGCGCGCCCCAGTTTGGGGGCAATGTGCTCGTCCAGCTGTCAGGGTTTAGCTCTATAGTGGGTCAGCCAACGTGCCATTTGAAGCCCAGGTTATATCTGGAACCCGCCGGCGCGCTGCCCCAAAGACCCACCGACGTGCGGAGCCGCCATGACTGCTCAGCCGCCATCTGAGCGCGCGCGCGCGCGTGTGTGTAGGCCAGTCGATGCCGTGAATGGCACCGTCAATGCGGGCACGGCGTGGCCTTTTGTCTGCATGCCATGCTGCTTTCTGATGCGGCATGCAGCAGTGTAGCGTGACCTTATATGCAGTTATCCTTCCCATAAAACTGGATCCACTCGAGCTAAAGCCCTCCCCGATGTTAGCTGGTAACATCAGATCAGTTCCAGCACACCTTGAGGTCTTCACATCAGTGATTGGCTGTGGCTCACTCAAGTGTTGGTTGCTAAGTGTGCGTCAGAACAACAGATGGCTTTAGGTTGTGTGGACAGGTGTGGCAGACAGCACATTAAAGAAAACACTTTCCCCTGGTTGCTCATTGACCACTAATCACACGTACTGACCATAATCTTTGTGCTATAGTGTTGAGAGGGTTAGGTTGGTGATATTCTATATTTTTGTCTTAATATTGTTAAAAATATCATAAAGACCAAAATTGTACATTGACCTGATTCAGTTGTTTTGTGTGTGACTCAGACCTCTGATGTCTAAAAACTAACACGGCTACTCTGGTTAATTTTGCTTCACTCCTACATACAACACCCCTCTGGCTGAAATGCTGTAAATAGTCTCCCTTAAATGCACTATTCAATCCTGTTTGAGTAAGTAAAGATGTGCATCCTCCATAGGACCTAGTGGGCTTGGAGCCGAGTGCCACAGAGACAAAGATTGGTTTTGGTCTTTCATTGCACTGTTGGCAGTAGCAAAATATATAATATCAACAGCCGTATCCATAATTTTCTCTTCCTACCTTCCAGACAGGCGTCTGCTTAAGTTTATATCAGTATAGTATGGAAATCAACATGATGAGACTTGCTTTAAATGGGTGATCCATCAAGCCCGGCAAGCACGTAGACACCGTGTGCACACTCGTATAGATGGCTGCTTTCATTTAATAACATAAGCACAGGGCTGACGTTGCCAGGTAATGTCAAAATGGAGAAGATGGTGGGTCTGTTGAAGCATGTGTCAGCCTTGAAATTGCAAATTCATTTGAAAAACAGGCTTAGCTTGTCGGGTAAACGCATGCTACTCTTAATCTGAAACACAATGTTCTTTGTTAAAGATTATCTAAAAAATTTCATAGTGTGTTTAAATGAAAGAACTCAGCCAGTGACTTAAGATCAGCTGGTGTTGATGGGTTAACCAAAATAAAATCATGTACTGCATATTTCAGGAGATGTTTGAAGGCTGAATGTTCTACAAAAAGCAACTGGCTACTATTTAAATACATGTCCTCAATGGAGAGATGGTGTGTGCATTGGTTCATTTGAAGAAGGCAGAGGAATCAGGACTAAAGTTGAATTTGAGGGCAGTGGTGTGATTTCAGATTTGAATCAGCTCAGTATGTAAACAAACGGCTAACGTCTGGGTTAGTTTTGCATGCCGTGGGCGGACCGTTTTCATGTCGATGCACACAGATGGGGCAGAAAGTGCTCGTCGGAATCAGTTTTGCAGATCACAGACGCTTCGTGCCGCTGGCTCTTCAACGCGGTCCAGAAAAACAAGTATAAGAAATGATCCCATAACATGATGAGAGTCCGATATTGTAAGTGAAATCAGAGGCCACGTTTAACTAACCTGATATCCACTTCAAAGTGTTGTTGGCATCTGCTCTCCAGTCAGGACGGCTGGATGACTCATCGCAGGAATGCACTCTCAGAAGTGTGTTAGCTTCTATGAAATGGAAACTGATGCATGTTTGATATTGGGGACAAAGTTTATTTAAGGTGGTGTGAACAACAACAGACACAAGACAGACTGCGATCCAACTGGTCGGTTACCACAACAGTTGTCACGGCATCATTTACACTCAGCAACGTTCAACACTAGTTCCACTTTTTTAGTTTTAAAGGATTACTTCTTTTAAGAATTAAGGATGCATATGATGTAGGGCTGCATGTAATGATCATTTTGTCGGTAAACCGATCGGTTGTTTGGTTCATTAAATCTCAGAAAATGTTGATGACTTTTTTTTTTCTAAAGACCAAGGTGACGTCCTCAGATGTGTTGCTCTAAGATATTCAGCAATTAGTTTAATAGTTAACAGCTAATCAATTGAGTAAATGTTGCAGCTCTAATATTGTTGTCACTACAAATAATCTTTTGGTCTCTAAAATGTAAAAACAAGAGATGTAGTGATGACTGAGGTTGTCTGGAGCTGAACATAAAATCATGTCGTCATGTTTTCCCTCCCTGTTACTTGGGTGACCAAGTTGAGTGTTGACTGCTCCCGTGATGCTTTGGTGTGTGACGACAGCATCAGTTTAGCTAACCGTTCCCTGTCCTCCTCGCAGAGATTTCCAGTTGACCAAAGAAATGGTGATGGAGAAGCCAAGTGCCCAGCTGGTCGGGCGAGAGTTTGTCCGACAGTATTACACACTCCTGAACCAGGCCCCCGACTACCTGCACAGGTACGCCCACCATGTGACCACTGGTCAGAGTTTGCTGTAACCAAAGATAATTTGTTGCTTTTCTGCTGAGTAAAGCCAAACAGCGTCTTTGGTGGATTAAAGTCTGTAATTTACTTCATATTAATATGCATCTATCAGCACCCCCCCTGTTTAAACTTCCCTCTGTGGACTGAATTAACCTTTCTGTCTCTCTGCTCAGGTTTTATGGAAAGAACTCCTCCTACGTGCACGGCGGCCTGGACAGCAACGGCAAGCCAGTAGAGGCCGTTTATGGACAATCTGTAAGTAGGCTTCATCCAGCAGATAAAAGCTCTTTATTTCCATGGAGCAGCGCTGCACTTAACTCCCACGCACCAAACTAAATGGAAAAAAAAACAGAGCGCTGGAAGGGAAGTTGTTTTCTACAGCGGTCTTATCTAAAAAGGACAGTTAGGGTTGTCTGTCTTTAGTTCTCTCTGCTATGAGGAGGTTTAAAAAAAGCTGATAATGAAATTCTTGGACGGTCTGATGTAACGGAGGGTCATTGTCACTTGTGACTTCATTTGCTCAGGCTAAAGTGAATAACGGGTCAAGTTTGTTAACCTGAACAAATAAAGTGTTCGTAACGACACATGAATGAACAGAGCCACCTCCTTGATGTTATGTTAGCTAAACAAGCTAGCATTAGCTAGCTTCTTGGCGTTTCTGAACATGGTTACTATTGGAGGAACCTAACTATACTTTTATTGAAGTACTTTAGGCCACAAATTTGCCGTTGTTGCACTTTAGTTTTTCTATTTTCTGCTACTTTCTACCTCCACGACATCTCAAAGGCAAATATTTTACTTTTTACTCCACTGTTTTTATCTGACGGCTTTAGTTACTAGATTTCAGGTGATTATGCACTAATGAAGACATATTTATAAGTGTTGTTGTTCCATTTCTGCCCCTAAATCCTGAAGATGTGTTCTCAGATCTCAGAGAGGTTTCTCCTAAAGGCAGCATCCAGGCCTGATTCAGTTATGAGTTAGTCAGAGCTGCACGTCACAATGTCGGGGAACCCAAAAACACTCTGCAGGGAGCGTGTGAGGAAAATGTCTTCACACAAGCAACTCTGATTATCAAACACCAGACAAAGGTTCTGATCCGAGAGGTGTTTTTAAAGAACAGCGAGTCACAGAAAGGGGCTGGTTTTCTTACACAGCAGGAAAAAAATTATGGACAAAACAAGAAAAGGGAGGAACATACATTTTATGAAGATATGTATTGATTTGGTAAAAACTTCTCTCCTCCTCTGCAGGAGATCCATAAGAGGGTGATGGCTCTGAGTTTCCGCGACTGTCACACCAAGATCAGGCACGTGGACGCCCACGCCACCCTGAACGAGGGCGTGGTGGTGCAGGTGATGGGCGAGCTGTCCAACAACATGCAGCCCATGAGGAAGTTCATGCAGACCTTCGTGCTGGCGCCGGAGGTTTGTGGTTCTGCCAAACCTTTTAGAGTCAGATTTCTTGTGCACGTGTGAAAGCTCCAACAATGTTTTTGTTTTCTCCAGGGCACCGTTGCAAACAAATTCTACGTCCACAACGACGTGTTTCGTTACCAGGACGAGGTGTTTGGCGACTCTGATTCTGAGCCCCCTGAAGGTGAGATAATTAGTTTTTCTTAAAACTGTTCATGCTTCAACAGGTTTCACTTTCTTGTTTTTCTCCTAGCATCCTTTTATCTTCTGAGACATCTTTCTGATCTTTATTATTTGGCTCAGCATTAATGAAGTTACAGAAATGAGATCACACAGCTTGAATCACCGGTCTGGCACCATAATTCAGGTTCTTTGACGTTCTTTGAGCTGCTGTGAGAGCTGAAGGTGCTGAACAAGTTTAAGAACCTTTAGATGTTTGATATGTGGGATGTTAGATTGAAGGTACGCAAAGCGAGAAACATGAAGACTACATCATGACAAATATTCTTTTGTCTTTTGTAGAAAATAAAAAGCCCAGTGACTTGTTGTTCCGTTACATTCAGATGATCACACACACGTACAGAACAGAGCATTTGTTCCACCTGAAGGAGGAAAGAATGGAGTCAGATTTATAGAGCTGAGATGGCGGCGCTCTGACAATGTTTTGATTTTGGAACAGGTTTTTGTGGGACTTGCGCTGATTCTAAAAATGTATCTATTTATTCCGTTAAGAGCAGCGGGAGGTCGATATGTTGTTGTCCTGAACGTGTTTTCGTTTGTGTGTTTTCAGAGTCTGAGGATGAGGTGGAGGAGATCGAGGAGAGAGTCCCCTCCCCTGACGGTGCTGCCGAGGAGTCTGCTCCCTTCTACGACCCGGTGGCCTGGTGAGGATATTATTATTATTATTATTAATAAATATATTATTGCCAGTCAATATATTGTGATGCTGTAAGCGATGCAGTGTTTCATAGGCTTGTGTTCTGTGTATATATGATGTGAGAGTTGACGTTATGTTGGACCAAAGATACTAGATTAGAACAAAGATGACGCATGACAAGCTACGCTAATGGTATGAAACGGTTCACACTTCCTGTCTCCTAAGTGGGCGTGGTCTCCTCTCCCGCCCATCCCCCCTGAGCATTTTTAACACTAACACATTACTGAGGGCTGTGTGTCCATGTCGAAACAATACAACAATAGATACAGACATGCATGTAATGTTTGCTCGTCGGTGAACTGTCTCGGTTTCTGAAGATGGATCGCAACACTGCCATCTTGTGGTTGGAGGTTTAAGCGCAACACAAAATGAACCACAGCCACAAATCTTTGCTGTAAACTCTTCATTAAAAAATGGAGAGTATAACTAAATATACTATCGTGATACTCAAGTTTGTGTGTTTTACACCCCGAACCGGCACCACATGCAGGTTGTTGATTAAAAACAAAAGTATAAACACTTTGAGACCACTGGGTGGGGCTTTGAGGGTATTCCTATTGTAAATGTTTAAAAGGAGAAGTTAAAACACATTTAATGAGATGCTGAGTTTCATCTGGACACATCATTTTATTATAGAACTCTTCTCGACTATAATACATACATTCTCGACTCATGACAAATCAACAGATTAGTGTGTAACTCTCCTTCCCGTCCCTTCAGCTCAGAGCCGGCGGTTCCTGGTGACGAGGAGGAGGCGGCGGCGGCAGCGAGTCCGGAGCCGGAGCCAGAGGTCGAGAAGGAGGTCGAGGCCGCAGTCGTGGAGCTGAAGCCGGAGACGATGCCGGAGACGCAAACAGACGCACACACCACCGACGACCAGACAGAGAAGAGCCCCACCGCTGCCCCACCCACCGCAGAACCCGCCGCCGTGCCCGCCGAACCCGCCCCCGCTGCCCCAGAAGAAAACAGGGTAGGCCTGAACCTCACAACATCATGCTTTATATTGCTTACACAGATCAATTGGATTAAATGTAATAACACTTTAAATGTCTCCTGTGTTGTGACGTCCTACAGCCGTTCTCCTGGGCATCAGTCACCAGTAAGAACCTCCCTCCCAGTGGGGCCGTCCCAGTCTCAGGAATCCCCCCACACGTCGTCAAAGCCACTCCCGCAGCACCGGTACGTTTGCCACCACCTGATTGGTGTAAAATCCTGGAACGTCTGATTTCAAGTACTCGACTTGTTAGGAGCCGTAATGTCCTCAATCTCCGATTTGTGTTCATTTGGATCCCCATCAGCTGTTACAATGCAACAGCTACTTCTCTTTAAGTCCATGTTAAGAACGTAATGTATAAACATGCGTACGTTCTTTACTTTCCTGAAGTTAAGTGATTACAGTTCGTGTGTCGTTGACTCTTTCAGCCCAGAGCGGAGGCGAAGCCCGAGTCCCAGACAACAACACAGAGACCACAGAGAGACCAGAGACCGAGGGAACAGAGGCCTGGAGGTCCTCCGCCGGTACACAGAGGACCCAAACCAGGTACACACTCATACAGTCTGTCCAGGCTGTTGGAGTAAGAACTAAGTGTTGAGTCATTGATGTATACTAAAGGCCCATCTACACTACAGTGGATACACTTCTAAACCAGACAGTTGTTGTATATTGTATATATTCTCACAGCACGTGTCCCCGTGTTGATCGTTTCAGTTCGGGAGGGGGAGCAGGGGGAGTCCGAGGGTCGCAGGGTGGTCAGGTACCCCGACGCCCAGCAGCTCTTCGTGGGCAACGTCCCTCACGACGTGGACAAGACCGAACTCAAAGAGTTCTTTGAACGTAAGTCGACACAGCAGCGTAAAAATGATCACGTATTCAAAATCATATTTATATACCATAAACCTTTACAATCTGTAAAACACACGATAACTAATGTGTCAATAGTTTATTCCAAGATATAGAACAGATGGTAGATTTTTACATTTATAGAAAGAGAGATGGATCTTTCGTACCATAAAACGGCTTGAGTGTTAAATTACATCGTTTCTTCAACAGGAAGTGGTTTTTAAAGCTTTGACGGACGACACTGCAAACTTTTATTTAAAAGTCCGTTTTAAAGAGGAAAAGTTGTAAAGCATTACAAGCACGTTTTGACCCTGTAGGTGTACTAGCAGAAGCGCTGCTCGTGTATTAAATAATGTCCCCTCCTGTGCACAGAGTATGGTACGGTCCTGGAGCTGCGGATCAACAGCGGAGGGAAGCTACCAAACTTTGGTTTTGTGGTGTTTGACGACTCTGAACCCGTACAGAAGATCCTCAGCAACAGGGTAACGAGACTTTTCAGGCTGATCGCCGTCTTTGTTGTTGTTTATCTCTGGATGCTGCATCTTTTATTTGCTCAGAGACCCGTTTGCAGATTTGTAATTCCCCTCAGGAACTTGCTGTTTGTAATTATTCTGTTGGTATCTTAATGGATTATTAAGTTTACTCAGTTAAAACTGGAAACTGAAGTGGAGTTTGAACTGTCCTGTTGGGACTGTTTTGTGTTATTAAAAAAACAGGAAACTCTAATAAGTTGTAACGAGTTTTAATAATTTCTCTCCTCCTCAGCCGATTAAGTTCAGAGGCGACGTCCGTCTGAACGTGGAGGAGAAGAAGACCCGGTCGGCCAGGGAGGGCGACAGGCGGGACATGAGGCCCCGGGGTCCAGGAGGACCCGGCGGTCCCAGAGAGCGAATAGGAGGCGGCGGCGGCGGACCCCGAGGCCCCCCCAGCCGCGGAGGCATGGCACAGAAACCCAGCTTCGGCTCCGGGCGGGGCGCCGGGCCCAGCGAGGGCCGCTACTCGGCTCAGCGCCAGTGAGGCTCCAAACCTAAATTAGATTGATTCAACTTTACTGCAGCAGGAACCAATTGGACAAACCCCCCCCAAAAAACAAAAACAACCTTCTTTACGTTTCACCCAGGAGCAGAAAATTAGTCGGAATTATTCATTTAAAGTCAGAATTTGGGCTCCTACACGTTAAACGCTCTGTTTCCTCATTCTTCCTCCGACACGTGAGAGTGTTTCGAAGGGATTTGTTAGTGATGATGCAGGTTTGGTTGAGATTTCTCACGTCACACCAGCTCCTGCTGAATCCAGCAGCCAGTCTCCACATGTGGCTGCCTCCTCTCTCCTTCTCCCCCCACCTCATTGTTCTTTCTCACCTGCTGCTTTTTTTTGTTGTTGTTTCCCCTCTGAGGAATCCAGAATGTCACTCCTTTTTATTTCCTTCCTCCTATGCTCCTCTCTTTGTCTCCTCCTCCACCAACACATGTATTATCTGGACTTTGTTTTTGGTCTCTTTTTTTTGTTTTGTTTTTCATTGCTGAACTTGAATTTATTAAAGAAATCGAAACACGCAAACAGATGAAAAAAAAAGAAGAAAAAGGGTAAATACTACTTGAATTGGGGATTAAAAAACCCAGAGGTTAGGTTTTTTTTCGCGTTCTCTCTCCCTGTTTCTTAAAGGAACGTGTACTTTACTGCTTGGGCAATCCTGTGTATTGCTGCCACCGTTGTATCTAGCGATGGATCTGTCTTATCTTTTTATTCTATCAGGTCAAGAGCTGAACTGTAGTGGTTTTATTTGAGTAATGTTGGCTTGTAATATGTGGATTCACGGACGCGTCTGAATGGAGCATGTATCAAATCCTGTTGGGCTTCTCCTACCGATGCACTTCATTTGTCATCATGTCTAAAATGAACTCACCTGCCGATGAGAGAACTAAATTAAAAGTGATTTACTGTTTTAAACCTTTTGTCTGGCTCGTGTGTTATATTTGACGGTTTATGCAAAATGTTTGTAATATCTTGTACCAGTTTGGTACCAGGGGCTCGGTGGGAATCGACCCAGGACTTTGGACTTGGACCAGCCCAGTAAAACCCACCTGGAGATGCAGCAACACCCTTTAACAGATCATTAAAAAGTAAAGAGTTGGATATGAAATAAACCCCTGTATAATATAATTTACACAGGTTCGGATCAGAATGTGGTGATTCTTTTTTTTATAAGTTTGAGGGATGGATGGAGGGAAAAAAATGCATAAACAATTTCTGCAAAAGCTGAATAATAAAGTAACGGGTATATATTTCAGTTCCACTTTCATTATGACACTGCACAGGTGTTCGTACAGTGACTGTACCTACTTAGAGTTCGTTCACAGAAAAAGAAAAATCAGGTTCAAATATTGGAACGTAATGATTTCTCAGGTTTAAATCTTAAAATGACTGAATTCCATTTAGCTTGTACAGTTTAAGGCTCCTGGAGTCTCGTTCATGAAACGCTCACAATCAAGTTTGATCTCAAGTACGACTTTAGCAGAAAACCACCTTTAAGTGGTGATTTATAAAACTTGACTCTGATGTGGAGATTGTCTTCGGTGCGTCTCAAAGTCAAGGATCCGTCCTTGGAGGTCAGGTCCTACAGAGGAAAGGCGAGACTCCTTCCTAGCAGTCAGAGGAAACGAGTGTTTGTCATTGACATTTACTTCAAGTGCGCCGAGGATACACACAGGCATCCTTGACAATTCTCTGCGAAGGATTCGGTCCTTCGTAGAATTCAGAGGATCCTTCAAATTCAGCCGTTTGAGGAACTTCCTCGACTTTGAGAAACACCCTTTTTTTTTAAAAAATCTCTAAGCAGTCTTGACGTACAGAATGTGATTCTCCTGCTGGTTATGTGGATAATCTAGTTTAATTTAAGGTGATTCTGCAGCTCACACCATGATGACGGTGCAAAACCTTTAAAAGCACTTTCACAAAAACATCCTCCACGCTTCATTCTTCTACCATCGCCGTGATCTGGTCTAACAAAAAGTTTCTCTCTGGTCCACGGCTGTTCCTGACTCAACCCTCATTTGTGCTGCCATTATCTGAGGAGAAATCACAAGACAGGTGCCGTCAAAGGTGATTTGAGATTTAAGTTACAAGCAGGATTCACAAAAACCTGCTTTAGCAATGCTTTTATTTAACGATACGCATCTTTTATGAATGTCAGCACGCCGTCGGAAGTGATCTGAAGATAAGTTCAAGCATAAATGATACTTTTTGTAGCTGAAACACTTCCTGCCCAGGTGTTATAAGAGACCCACCCTGTTATTTATTTATTTGTTTGTTTCATTCTATTCTAAATTTGAGTACGGGAGAGATTTAACAGAGGCAGGTAAGGCACTCAGGAGCGAGCATAAATGTCACATCCTTTGGATTTTCCTGCTGTTTTAAGTGTTTCATGTACTTTTAGTGTGTTATTTTACTGTCTTTCAGTGTCTTAAAGGCACTATACTAATAAAATGTGTTATTATTAAGTACAGTTCATGTATCTGATAATAATTATAGCAAACGCGAAGAAACGGCAGATTCACCGGCTGCTGAAATAAAACTATGATTACAGCTTTTAATATTAAAGTTAATACAAAGAGTCGAGACAGGTAGGGCGGCGCACATGTGGCTCTTAATGGACTCATTAATGTTGCAGGGTGTGAGTGTGTGACCTGCGAGTTACAGCACAGCCTGTGTGGACACATGGCTGGCTTGAAGACACACATGCTGTGACATACTGTATATTCTTGTGTCAGTACTCAGTGTGAGTGCAAGCCCTCCTGCTGGGAACAGACTCATCATTAGTATTCGTGGACCAACATGGCTTCCAGCATGTTCTGGTCCATCTGGCAACACACGCACACACACACACACACACACACGCTTAACCCTTTCATGCATGTGTCGACTATAGTGGACAAATATTTGGAAGCCATTTTGAGCCATTTAAGCTGTAGTACCATGTCCTAACCACTAGGTGGCAGACCCCTAAAGCCTTATCCACAATTCCACGTGGTTGTCTTTGTGTTACCTGTTTGGTTTTCTGAGAATTAAAGGACTTTTGTCAGAATTAGGCCATGCTGCTTGTAATTTAGGCATTGCTCCTTCTACTGTGGATCGAGGTGCTCTGCTTCGCTGACCACGAAGGAACTCGTCAAATCTCCAAGAACATTTGTTTGTTTGGGATAATTTCTTTCTTCTCTGTACCTTCGGTCTGCCTCACGACCACAAAACTCACAATCTATTAAATGCGTATGAGTCAGTCTGCGTGAATGACGGTGGCTATTGTATGTAGGTGCTTGTATAATGAAAAAAACATGACAAAACTAATGAAGAAACCAACAACAGGAGGGGGAAAGATTCGCAGGAGCAGGTGGGAGAACTGTGCAGGAAGGAGCGTCAGCAGGAAGCCCAGCGGCCTCAGGGACCTTAAAGACTTCCACACAGGTGATTCCTATCAGGTGATTAACAACTCCTGGAGCCTGAGCTGACAATCAGCAGTCTGAATGTCATCGTTGGGTTGTTGAAGCGGAAACAAGTTTGATAATGAAACAAGTTGAAATAAGAGCAGAGACAATATGGAGTAAAATAAAAGATTGATTGAGTAAAATGTTTAAAAATGTGAGGCCAGAAGATGCAACGAAGGTCACTGTGAAAACCTCAGCAAAGTCAACAATAAAAACAAATGACTTGAAGGAAAAATGAATAAAATGTTGAAAATGTAAAAGTTCTTTACAGTGTAAACATTTCATATTTGTGCACATTTACTGAATTGAAAAAAAAAAGACCTCAGAAATGACAAATATTTCAGTACACAGTCAAATCTGGACAAACCAAGTATGCAGTATGAAGCATGAAGGGCCTGGGGGGGGGGGGGGGGGGGGGGGGGGGGGGGGGGGGGGGGGGGGGGGGGGGGGGGGGGGGGGGGGGGGGGGG
>JBBPCS010000382.1:20753-31117 GCA_037974645.1 Hollardia meadi | reverse complement strand
TCGCCCCCCCCCCCCCCCCCCCCCCAAAAAAAAAGAGCAAAAGCTTCAATCATACTAACATTGTGCTCTCTGCAAAATGCAAAGAACCTCGACACCACGGCTCCACCTCCCGATCACTACTGCGCAGAATCCGGCTCCAAATGACATCACCAGCGCAAGATGGCAGCGCTCGTATCCGGGATATTTTGGCTTAGTTTTGGTACAGTGGGAGGAAGTGGAGACGTGGTGTAAATAGGCAAATGTTTGCTGATGATTGCACAGTTGTTGAGAGTTTTGAGATTTATATCCATCGCAGGGACTTCACACAATAAATACACCATACAGCAAGGATTTATTTGCCATTTTTAATGCTTTTTCTTGAATGATTACACAGATCCTTGAGTCGAGTAACAGAAAGCAGAAGATCCAACTCCAACAACCTTGACAATGTTCAAAAACAGGTAAAGAGATTTTTGTTCAGAAAACCTTTAATCGTTAATAGAATTAGTAGTATGACATATTTCAATAAATATTTAGATATATACAGATACAGCAGAAATGGTACATTCTTTTTTTTTTCTCTTCAAATTGCTTCACTTTTTTTTTTTACAAGCCAAAATATCTGCCATTGTATTTATATTCATGCAAAATATTGTTTCTCAGATTAATGAAAAATAAAAAGGATTTGCTGAACTTTTTCATGTTTTTTTTTTTTTTTTTTTTCATCCTGCTTTAATGTGCACTCTCGGATTATAAGCGTCATAATGAGCATTGTAAATTGTTGCAAATCAAACGGGTGCACTTTGTGCCAATACACAATAGAAGCAAGTAAAGCAAAATTAAGGCCATTCCAACTTGTGCAACGAAAATAAATAAATGAATATAATAACCATAATAATCATCATGTTTCCTTTAATTCACAGCAGTTCAGGAGTCACTGTATTTTTCCTTTCTGCCCTCAGGGCATCAGATTGTACAATACATACAATAAAATACAGGAGAATCAAACAAAACCCCCCCAAAAACCGATAGAATCATTAATCATCGACAAATAAAACCATGCTACTTTAAAATCCAGTTCAGAACCTATAAGGATTTTATAAACTTCCAAAAACACATCCTTCGGTGTTCAGTCCGTATGCATCACATCGCCCCTTAATGCAGTAAAAACCCAGCATCTATCTCGCGTTATGAACCACTCCCCTCCCCCAGCCCATACAGTATCACAATGATTAATACAACGATGTGAGGCCTATGACGAAGCTCTAAAATGACTATGATACACACAACACCCACGCCTGAGGAACGGGTATGAATCATGTATGATGGTAGTTGAATGAACGCATGATATGCTTATAGGTCCTCGTTTTTCAGTTGCATATTTCCACCCCCACATGGCACGAGAAGATATAAATGTACGCGCTAGAAAATGGACGACTGCTGTTGGCAAAGAGGCCGACTGACAGAAAGACTTGTTCCAGGTGCAGTGTCTATGGCACGGAATGATTAATGAATCGTCCTAATAATGACCGAGTCTGCTGACGCTTCACAGTCGGGTTTATAGGTCATGATCAGAGAGGATGCGTGGCTACAAACAGAGAAAGAAAGGTGCTTCCAATCATTAATGCAGCCCTGGAAGGACTGATTAATAATCTATATTAATTTATTGTTCAGCAACCTTTCAGTTTGGCACTACACCACGTTTGTTTGTGCTGGCGTGTGAAAGGCACGCCACATTTTACACATTTGAAGCTTAAATACAGTCCACATTATGAGTTTTAGACATACAGGAAATGTCGAAGTCAGGTGACTTTTGTCACGTGATCTACGGTCACAGGTTTGTTGAGTTTAGGCAACAAAACGACTTGGTTAGGTTTCCGAAAAAAAACCCCATCACCGTTTGAGTTAAAATCAGTTACGTACGTGACATAACTCACGTAACTTATGTGACAAGTTGAAAGCGTTTCGTAAGTTAACTGACGGATGTAAATTAAAATAGGTTAAAATAGAAATTTACGCCTAAAATTATATGGAAAACAGCTTCATACAGTAAATTAAAAGACTTCAACAAAGCTAGCTAAACTTAGCTAATAGCATGTTTATTTGCTTTTTTTTTTTACTGGCTGAATGCTACGTCTACTCTCACATTTTGCAACAAACCTTCTACATACGTAAGCCTAAAAGACGACATTACTAGCACGTTTATATTAGCATTAGCTCGGAGCTGAAAGGAAGATAAAGGAGGGGTGTAATTGGGCCCAACAATGAAATTATATCTGGAAGTTGTGCACAAATCTACTATCAAGCAAGCTAAAGAGCATGTTTGCTAGCTATTTGATTATCTAAATATTGTGCCTATTCCCCCAACATTTCGAGACATCGTTTCTGCGCGTGTAAGCTAATTTTAGCGTTAGCTCTGTACTGCGTTTTGGAAAAACTGGGGCTTTTTCTTGGAACTTCACCTGTGATGCTGGCAGGAAGCCCACAAAGAAAGGGTCTAATTTGGCCCAACACAGAAGTGCCTTCTGGACGTTGCATAAAAAATTAAGATACATTTTTGTTCTTGTTTCTGACTTCATAAAGCTATATCAAAAACAGCGGCATCTAGATGATTTGCAGCTACCTAATTAGTTTTAGATGGCTAACCTACAGTCTCAGGAGGAATAATCAAATGGATGTACCATGAGAAAAAGAGCTTGAGTCAATCTCTAAAAGGTCAGATGTTGTAAAAGCTGAAGCATGAAGCATGAAGCTAAAAGACACATGTCCTTTCAGGATTTGTATTTTTTATGGTTTTCATCCTAAATGCCAGCTGTAAGTTTAGCAGTAGACGTGTTTCTGCTGGAAACCAAACAAAATAAAACATCCTCGGTGATCATGGCCTTGAAAAGTTTTACATCGCAGTATCTGGGACGGATTTATTGAACTAAATGCATAGTTTTTGGGATGAAGCGAAATTCTATGGCACTTCCACTTTAAAGTTCAAACGTGTCGGAATGCAAACAGAAGAACGTATGTGCGTGTCATAGCCCTTCGGATCAGTCTTACACACATTTTGAAATAGCTGAATTCATTCAAAGCAGCGTTTGAGTTTGTGATGGAATGAAACAAATGGCAAATGTCAACTACACGCAGATGTTGACACACTTTAAGAATGGTCCCTTCACATTTGAAGAGGAAAAAGATCCTAAAAGTTAAAAGAAAATGTCTCAATGTGTCATTTTTACTTGTAAAAACAAGTAAAAATCTGTGTAGATAAAAAGGGAATAGGGAGTTAGGGATAGGTAGGTGACTTCTAAACTAAAATAACCTGCTTTCTTTTACAAATAAAGCAATATGTATCTCTGAAGTTAATCTGGCAAACCAAGTACTGCATCTGGGAATCATCCTAAAACGACAAAATGACGTCCTACAACAAATCTTGAACATTTGGGGCTGAAACATTTCGAAAAAAGGAGATATTCATTGAAATGTTATTTCGACTGGTAACCATGTTTTCCCTGTGATGCTTAGGGATGACAAATCAAGAAAATTTGAAGTCAACTTTTGAAACTTCGCAAAAAAAGAAAATAACGAATTAGGCGTGTTTCCTGATTTCCTAGAGAATAAGCTATGTTATATGAAGTTTTGTTTTTGACAGAAGATGGCAGTTTTGACTACATGATGCATGACTATAAGAGTAGAAGTAAAAAAATTTTAATATTCGCCAACCATCAAACTCAAAAAAGAATGAGGAATGGGAATGTTATGGGACTATCCAGGACAAAACACCAACAGCAGACACAGATTCTTCTTATTCTCTCGGAGCAGAAAGAGCTGATCAGTCATGTGACTTAAATGTTCAAATTCGTAAAAAGTATTTCAACCCCCATTAAGCACAAAAAAAGCAAAAAACACGAGCGAGCGTAAAAACTGTTTTGCAAAATTTGCAGTTTCATTTCCGTTAACCTTTTCTAATGCACTTCAAAATGTGCATCAAAATAAGTGCATGGAAACACAGCTACTGTGTGCCGTAAGGAGCTGGGAGGCTATTAGCCTAGCTTAGCATAAAGGCTGGAAACGGGGGGAAACAGCTAGCCTCGCTCTCTCTCCAGCTTTCACAAATATGTCTGCCAACAATTCAAAGAACAGCCCACAAATTAACGCATTATATCTCAACTATTCCAGCATTACACAACCAAATGTAAAACCAGTCATGCTAAGCTACGCTAATCACCTCCTGACATCAGCTCTGGGCTTGACTCACTGAATGGTATCGATGGTCGTAAAGAAAGCAAAAAAAGCGTATTTGTCAAAAAGAGTTTTGTGTGAAAAAGAGTAAACGATGCAAGATGACAGCGGGAAAATAGGACACAACGATTAGCGCAGAAAAAGAAGAAAAAGATCTGCATCCACTTGAATTTCTGCACGTTCTTTCCATGTTGTAACTGGCTCAGAGGTTCGGCTCAGTCTCATTTCTGCTGTAAAACACATTTCCATACAGTAATCTGCATGCATTGGGGACAAAAGTCCCTGGACAGGTCGCCACTTCGTCACTGTGTTTCATCACTTTATCTTCTCCATTCCTTCCATATTTAACAATAAGCTGTTTAGCAGTTAGCAGTGGGATGAAACAAACTACTTTTTATGAGATGGAGTTGCTAAAAGGAAGGTAAATCATAAAACTGCATATACTGATCATTGCATAGAGAAGCCTGGAGCAAAGTTAAAAAAAAAAAAATCATCTAATTAATCATCAATCAAACCAATTGACCAACATGGCTATGACAAAATAAATCCCTTTGTTACACTCCATGTGCATGATGATGTTTGCAAGTTACGCAGCTACGTTTGGTGCATGTGAATGAGATGGAAATACAGTTAATTAAGGTATAACAGCTGCTATAATCTGTATAATTGGCTACATATGCCCTCTCAGCCGGGGACGGGAAGGGTGGGGTGTCACATTAAGGCGGGGTCAAAGCAAGGAAGCACTAATAAGATGTAAACATATCTGTGGTTCAGTCCCCATGAACACAACCGGGAAAGCAAACGAGGATCTGCGTTTCGATTTCGCCGTTCTTCCAGCTGTTGAAAACTTACCGATATCTCACGGATTTAAACAAACAAACAAACAAAAAAAACCCCAGAAGAAGCCCGCGAGGAGACGTCAACCTCGTCACAAAAAGGTCGGAGCTGCAGAGCGCTGCACAGCCACAAGCGACATGTTTACTTGGCACACAAGTAAAAAACAAAAAGAAAACAACAAATGCAATATGAAACAAAAGAACGACAGGTAGAAGAACACGTTGACCACAGATAAATGAGATATTTTGTCTCATAATCAGCACTGCTCGTCCAGTGTTTCTTTATTATTATTATTATTATTATTATTATTTTTTTAATCTTTTTGTCCAGATGTGTGATTGACAGCGGCAGCAGCAAACCTCAAGTGTCTCTGCAGTTCGAGGTTTCGTGGCGGCGGGGCGGGGAGGAAAAAAGCGTTGAGGAGTGCTGGCAATACACGTTTGAAGCAAATCTAGATAATATAGAACGCGTGATCCTTGCATCGCCTTATTTAATGGAAGCACCGATCCGTCTTCCTTCCCTTTTTTTTTTTTGGTGAAAAAAAAAAAATCCCTCATTTCCAGATGCCCGCCTTTGGAAATCTTTTTTTCTTCCATTTATGATATATATATATATATATATATATATATATATATAAATTATACATCTGTCTTCACATACGCAAATAAAAATCAAATACAAGACTCTCTCCTCGTCGTCTTTCTTTCCAGTCCGTCCAACAAACAGTTCGTTGGGTGTGCCGGCAAAGGTCTGTTTTCATTTTTCTTCTTTTCATTAATATATTGCCACATTCATATATCATGCATTTTACTGCATTGCTATTGCACTGGTCCGGATTATTCAGGAGGTGTAAAGAGACGGGGCGGGGTTGGGAGTTAGGAGAGGAGAGTAAAGGGAGAAGAAAGCAATAAATATCTCAAATGATGTCTGGTAGGTGTCAGGTAGGGTCGAGGGCGGGGGCCACGAAAAGCAACTTATCCTGGACCAAAAGAGGACAGAGGATGAAGGACGAGGACGGTGTGGAAAAAGGGGCCATCGAAGTCATCTCAGTTTCCTTCTCTCTTTTTGTTCATCTGCATTCTCCTCTTCGCACTGTTCTCCTCCTCCTCCTCCGCCTCTCCACTACTGCTTGTGGATGTCCTCGCTGCGGATGATCTTGTAAATGATCCAGTAGAAAATGTTAAAAATGAGGAAGACGAGCGGGAAGGCCACGCGGGACACCGTGTCGATGCGCTTGGCCCGGCTGATGAACAGCTTCTTCATCTCCTCGATGCTCTTCTCGGGCGCGGCCGAGGCCGGGGCGTTGTTGTTGTTGCCCTTGATGGCCATGCCGTCTTTGGCCTGCAGGCAGGCGGGGCCCATGCCGTAGCCCGGGAAGCTGAAGCGCCCCTCGCCTGTCTCATCCTCCTGCAACACAGGCCAAGACTCAGGCTGTTAGGAACCAGAGAAAGACGTTACTGTTGGAGGTGTGTGTGTGTGTGTGTTTGTGTTTGTGAATGTAAGTCTGAGGGTGGTGGAGGTAAGTACATGGAGGTGTGTGTGTGTGTGTATCAGAGGTTAGTTCAATTTCATTTCAGTTAATTACAGAGACATGAAAACCAAATATTGGAGATGACATGAAGTGAGAAAAGAAGTAATTTCATTATGTATCTGAATTAAACCAGAAATGTTGAATTTGGTTTAATATTCCCTGTTTTTCATATCTGACACTGCTGCAACTTGATTTTTCTCCTTCAGCTTTACTGTACAAGTATTCTGGCTGTTGAGTAAAACATAACGTGAGGCGAAAATTCTGAACACACCACTTTATCCTAAATTTCAAGGAGTACAGTCTTTCTGGGAGTTAAATGAGAATAGTCAGCCCGATCTCATGCCCGTGTCGTCAGATATCGTGTCCCATCCAGACGATCAAGGGTTTAACGTACCGTCCGCGTCAGTATCGGACGACTTCAGCAGATGATGTAGCGCAGCGTACTGTATTCTCAAAAGCAAGAAAGTGCCAAGAGGGGTGGAGGTCGGGGTTGAGCGGAGGGTCACACATGGCTTTCACCCAGGAGACCTGAGTTCGCGTCCCATGTGAAACTAAGCGCCAGCAGTCATTTCCTGAACCTAATCACGTAAGCTTTTGTGCCTAAACTTAACCAAAGTAACGTCGACCTCGTGCGTCAGGATAAGACGCAGGGAGCGAATGACAAAACGTCGGTATGTGACGAGCTGGTACGAGAACGGGTCGAACACTCACATCTCACTTGTTTAAATTATGTAATCCGTTACTAGGCAACCCTTCAAACTAGTTATGATCATAAAATTCTTCTGAGCTGTTGTCGCTCAGTAAATAGCTGGAGCTGGAGGGAAGCGGTGTTGGTGGAGATGAGCGACATCTGTTATTTAATAAAACTGATATGCAAATTGCAGCTAATTAGAAGAAGCTAAACTGCAACAAACATGTACTCCAGCAGTTATTTGGGCTGAGAAGATCAGGGATCTCTTAACGAAGGAGAAATATTAAAAGAGGAAAAAGGAAAGAAAAACAGCAGTTTGTTGAAGTTTAGGTTAATTTCTCTTCATTCAGAAAAAACAAACAAACTGCAGCTGTATTGTGTGACATTTACAGCGTCCCACCAGCACATAAAGATTGACTTCATGACATTTATGGGACTGCGGTTCAAAGACAGTTTTCCAATGGTCAGTTGTGGCTGATTGATTTGTATCTGGACGAGTTTTAGATTTGTCCACACGCAGTGAAAAATCCTTTCAGCAGAGTTCTAGGTTTCAAAACAAGGAATAAACGGTTGATATTCCATCTACACATTCTTTATCTCGGAGACCCAAAATGGTGGATTCATAAATTATGAGCAGAACATTGATCACACCGCTGGTTTCTCCCCTTTGTAAAAGTCATCAATACGAGCTGAAGCTGAACACCGCGCGTGTTAATCTCACCCGTCGAGTGTGAGTGAGTGAGTGAGGCGGGGGGTGAGCTGGGGGTGAGCTGGGGCGGTTGAATGGATTGGATTGATTGACACGCGCCGTACTCAAGGTTAAGGCGTGCGCGTGGCGTTTCCACCCGGGTCCGGTGAGATATTGAAAGTCCTATCTGCACCGTCAACCTGCCTTTTCATTACAGGAGACACAATGACTTCCTTATCTGGTTCAGAGACTCCCGACACAAACAGTGCGATTGGCTGAAAACAGTGTGTGTGTGTGTGTGTGTGTGTGTGTGTGTGTGTGTGTGTGTGTGTGTGTGTGTGTGTGTGTGTGTGTGTGTGGAGACTAAACTTGTGCCCTTCAAAGTTAAAACAACACCCATGAAATTAAAACTGATCAGACAAAAAAAAAAAGCCCTCCGATGATGAGGAGTCGTCTCTGTTTGCATTCCCATTTTTCGATAAGAGACGATGCCACAAAATTTCACGCATGAATGCGACTTGTCTTCCCTCTGGGAAACTGTGCGGGCAGCCTATCAGCGGGGGAATCTTTCCAGTGCATTCTGGGTAAGAAAATGGGATAATTTTGCGATCAGGAAACAAGCAGCCTGAAGCAGGAGGGAACTGTTGGGAGCAGGAGAACTTAACGACTGACGCAAAGCCTCTGCAGCAACCACAAATCAACCAGCCAATAAAAAAAGAGGCGGCTCAGCTCTCCTCTGCTACACCAGGCCTCGACTTTCCAGCAGTGGGGAAAGAGGCAAAATAAATAGGCAATAAACCAATAGTAAGCCAATATCTATCAATAAAAGGACAGAAAAGAGGATAAAAATACCCCAAAAAATCTGATCAAACAGGGCAAAAGAGCACAGGAGGGTCATTTTTTCCCTTTGTGTGTGTGCTTGTATGTCTAGCATTCATATGTGTGTGTGTGTGTGTGTGTGTGTGTGTGTGTGTGTGTGTGTGTGTGTGTGTGTGTGTGTGTGTATGCATGTATGTTAATGTGTATATCTATAGATATGTGCACTTCTGTGTCAGACAACCAGGTAGCGATCCAATTTTAGCGCCCCATGTCCCTGTTCTGTCCTTGTGTCCACACAACCCATCTATTACTATTAATACATGTATACACACACACACACACACACACACACACACACACACACACACACACACACACACACATTAGCCACAATGCTAGCCGACCTCTGCTCGTCCTTCAGTGACGCTGCTAAACTATTACAGATGCTCTGCTTTATTCTCCCTGCCATGTGATTAATGTGGAGGACGGAGGGACGTGAGGAGGAGGCGCAATGAGGAGCACAATGGAGGGAGGAGGAGTCGTGACGAGGACAGGGAAGAGGACGAAAAGGGGAGAAAGGAGGAAGCCCTGCAGCCTGACAGACACTATTCAGGGCGAAGAAAAGCCCTCTCATGGCCTCTCATGTCAGAAGAGTCCTGACTGGAGCCAAACCTCCGCCCTCGGATTGTTCAGGTGATTCATGACGTTCAGGACTAATTAGACATTTCCTCCATTAACGCAGATTGTAGTCCATGGATGGATGGATGGATGGATGGATGGATGGATGGATGGATGGATGGATGGATGGACAGTGAGGGGAATGAAGCTTTGCCCTGGACAATGGAGGCGATTTATGGCCTTGCTCCAGGATGCGGCTCACTCCTCTTTCCCTGTTCTTCTTCCCTCCATCTTCTCTGTTATCCTCCTCCTGAATGGCCATTTCTACAGTGATTAACTCGCATGTCATTTAAAAAACATACTACTGAATACTAAATCGTGGACGCAGCCACCGTGACGCCACCCACTGATTTATCGACTCCTGCTTTGAAGCCTTGAGTTTTGGCATTTGTGGCCGTCGTAATTGGACGAGATGGTGGAGCTGCTACACCTCTTTGTCTGACTGAGAACCTGGGGACACACTGTGGTAGCAACTTGTCAGTCAGGCCCTAAAGCATTCCCCGCTTCAACGTCTATTTTCCTCTAAATGGGACAATAATTTACTAAATGAACATCATGCTGTATTGAAGAAGACTTGAAACTAAAGAACCCATTAGGAAACTGTTTCCTGAGGTAATAAATCAAATGAGAAGGAGGCTCATTTTTAATAAGCTTACAGACAATCGGACTTCTTTTTGAAACCAGTGGAGTCGCCCTCTGCTGGAAAATAGAGAGAATGCAGGAAGCTCCGTCCACATATTCATTTATTCCTCTGTCAAGAATAAATGTCACCTGTGATAAGATTCAGAAGGTTCATATCATTGACTGTGTATAAACATGTACAACTCCTCAAAGGTGAAGCCAAAACATCTGGACGGCCCCCTGGTGGCTGGCTGCAGTATAGCTCATAAACCCCTCCCCCTCCATGTTAG
>JBBPCS010000382.1:8036-20653 GCA_037974645.1 Hollardia meadi | reverse complement strand
AGTTCTTATCACGCTGATGTTTGTTCAAGTGTTCATTTTTCTGATCAGTTTGGTTTTGATTAGTTATTTGATGCTATCGAGTCTGGCGGGAACTCGATACCGCGGCTCCACCTCCCGATCACTACTGCGCAAACTGTGGCGCGAGATGACAGCGCTCGTATCTTTGGTACAGTGCGAGGAAGCGGAGACACGTCGGCCATATTTATTCATGGATCAACAGCTACATGGAAACAATAATATTGAATATACAATATATCACAGCAGGCCAAGACCAGGACCCTCTCTACCCCTGAAGGCAAATGATCTGGGGTTGGTGGAGCTGCTGAACACATCAGTACTCCTAACATCCTGGCTACAGCGCCGGCCGAGGGAATACGGAGCCTTCTGGCTCACACATACTTCATCTACTTGCCATAATGGACACAGCTCATATCACAGCAGCGCTTCTCAAATACAGAGCTTGTTCTTCCAAGTTAACTTCAAACTGGCTCACCTGTCATTGCTTCATTGCACCATTTATTTTGCAATTTTGTTCTTTTTATTCATGACGATTTATGTAAAAGGGGCCTTTCAACGTGATTGAGGAAAAAAGGAGGAGAAAGAGCAAAACTGGATGGAAGGAAATTGGATTAAAGAGACATAGAAGGAAAAGAAAAAATCTGGACAGAAAGAGGAAGTGAAGAGCGGAGATAAAGAAAACAGAAGAGAAAGCAACAAATATTTAAGACGTGATGGGAAAGAAATATGGAATAAAAGGAGAGAAGACGACTGAAACAACGTGAGGCGAGAAGAATCGTCTGTAAAATGGAGCCTCGTCGATGAAGGGGAGAGGAAGAGGTGGAAAAAAGGAAGAAAGAAAGAGAGCAAGAGGACCTCTTAGCTCACTCATCCATCACGCTTTCTCTCCCGATTGAAGCATTTATATCTCGGCCTCTGCTGATGTGATTAATCGAGCAGATTAGCAGGAAGCAGAGAGCAAACTGCGTCAGGCCTGCTATCCTCCGCCGTCTCGTCTGCAAATATTACCCTTGGATGCTTGTTTTAGAGACCCGCATTTACATAAAACATAATTCGGAGAGGTGTCAGCCTCGACTAGCGGCGGCATCAGTCTCTCCTGAAGGAGGCCCGAGGAGGAATTCCTTGGCTTGCGTTCCGCTTTATGATTTCCCCCCAGAAGCAATTCCAGCCGAGCGCCGTGGAAGGAAATACATTATAAATTTGCTTTTGCTGATCTATTTTCTGGTGGATTCATCTCAGACCGCCCTCCCCCCCTGTTCTCCCCCTGTTCTCCCCTCTGCACCTCACCTCGATTAAGACCATTTCAGGCTCTTTAGGATGTTTGAGTATCAATATGTCAGCAGCGAGTGGATTCTGTGGAGCTGAGGGTAAAGTCTGAGTATAGATGTTCCACAGCTCTGCTTATAAAGATTTTTAAAAACAGACATGAATATATATATATGTATGTATATTTGGAGCTGGTTCCTTGATATCAGATGGGATGGACTCACAAATGAGAATATATCCCCATGCAGTGACCACACGGCAGCTGGTCTCACCGAATGCATTTTTTTGCTTTTCGCATGTCATTTAACGTCGTCTGCATTAAACTTATGGTGAGTCATTTTAGGTGCAAAGAAAGAGAAAAAATGTCAGGTGACGTAGCATGAAGAACGAGGAAGTCCACACATGGAGGCGGCTCAAACAAACGCGGGACTTTCGCCCTGAAGACCGGTGGAGTATCCCGTAGCTAACTCGCAAACGTAAATTAACTCACGTAACTTTCTGACTTACGTTAAGTACGTAAGTCAGAAAGTTACGTAATAAACTTCAGTCCAGTGAAGAGGACTGATGAAGCCTTTTGGTCCCTCACCTTTTGTGCAAGTTTAAAAATATTTTATTTTAAATTTTATTATTATGTTTTCACTCGTGCCCGTTTGTTGGTTGGTTGGTTTGTCACCAGGATTACGCAAAAACTACTGAATGGATTTCCACGAAACTTGGAAAAAAAAAAAAAATTCGATCACATCTATTCTCCGGATTGACACGGGCTGACTGGGATCAGCTGTTAGCCAAGTCTAACAATTACATTAGCTATATGAGACGACATGGACGGTGTGTTTCACCCCTTAAAGTTCGGCTCAAGTGATCAGATTCCGGCGGCTCCTCGATGTGTTTTGAGTGCTTTCACATCTGTGTTTGTCTGGCTGCTTTCTCGGATCAAACAAGACACGTTTAATGACCTCACTTTCAAACACTTCAGAAGCTTTGAGCTGGCTCAAATATGGGTAGATTTTGATGCAGTGAGCCAAAACCTCATCAAGTTAAAAGGTGCTCGAATTTTATTGGCATCATGTTTCAGCTTTACAGACAGATTGTTGTAAAACACCTTCTGGTAAATGTATTAATGTATTGTCTGGCTGAGGCTGAGTTGAAGCCAACTTGAAGCCAAAGTTCAGTTACTGTAAATAAAAGTAAATAAAACATGAAAAAAATGGGGCGACATGCTACCAATGTTGCTTTCAGTGACCCTCAGCAGTGATTCAGCATATATTCTACAGGAAATCAGATGAACGGACATAATAATAATAATAATTATATAATCCTGCAGACTTCAATAATAATAATCCATCCATCCCTGCTTCTCTCCTCCTTTTGTTTCCGCTGGAGTCTCCGGTTGCATTAAAGCGTGGTGTGTTAATGTCTCTTGCTCATCAAGCCGCTGACCTGGAATGATTATCCACATGATCTGCTCCACTCTTCTTTTCTCTCTCTCCCCCCCCTCTCTTTCTTTCTCTTTTAACGCTCAGCACTTGATCTGAAAAAACGTTTCAGGGAAGCCACAACACCTTTAGCTTGATGCCTTAAATCTGACGTTTAAATGTCACGCAGGGTTCACTTCAGCGTGGTTAAATTTAGCCTCTGATGTCAGATGGGCCTAATGAAGACAAAGTGTTTCACGCTGAGCCTCCACAGAAACACCCAAAAACCTGAGCTTTAATTCATAGTTACGATGATTAAAACCATACTGTCGACTAATCCCATTGTTTAAATCTTTTGCTCTCAGTCATTTCCCTAAATATCTGGTCACTGTAGTTAACGGGAGGAGATAGTGTGTTTGTTGGGGACTATTTTCAGCAGCAGATTAATCCACATTTGGTGCTGCAGGACGGTGTATGTGGGGTTGAGCCACAATAAACTTTGGTGTGTGTGTGTTCATGGTAATGAGGGAACTCACTGATGTGCTTTTAATAGTCTTTGGACAATAATGGAGCTCACTTTTTCAGCAGGATACATTCATTGGTTGTGTTGGTCTCTCCCGCAATGCACAAGAAATATACTAAAAGACGTTTCACTGCACGTAAACATTCATTTATAACATTTACATGCAGCATTGCCTGTAGCATAACTTCTGACAGAATGTAGCCCATTTCCACGGCAGCCATTTTGACATGAACTCGTCGGGCAAACACAGGTGTTACAAATGACACTAATTAAGGGTGCGTTCCATTCGGGTCAAACAGAATCAGGGTGCTGCTGTTTTACGTGTCGGCTCACTGAACAGGCCCCGCTACGCTAATTCGTTTCATCAATTAAACCTTCTATTTCACGTCAATATGGCCGCTGTGAAATATCCCTGAATATGTTTTTTGAGTAGAAACTACATGCACGAACTTGCCGCCCTAAAACTAAACACATCCGCCTTCTTGCAGAGGTATTGCATGGCTTGTCGCTGGAGGTACGCTGACGTCTGCAAAGAGCCTACAGTATATGCGTACATATCCTGATGACGAAATCTTTCACACGGACCCTCGCGCAGTCCTGGACGCGGAAAGTATAATTTCGGCTTTAAGCAGAGTTCTGTTTTGTACCACGCTGATTCCAAAAGAGTTGCTACACTGAATTCTAACAGAATTCAATCGTTCACAAACAAACATCCTGCATGTAATCATGTGTTAACTCTCACCAACGAACCTGTTTACCCGTGGAATGTTCCAATCAGGTGTTTTTTGGAGCGTTCCACAACTTTCTCAGTCTTTTGTCGCCCCTCTCCCAACTTGTTTGAAACATGTTGCTGCCAATCAAATTCACAATAAGAATATATTTACAAAAATCAATGAAGTTGATGAGGTAAAGTATTAGACTTATTGCCTTTATACTGGTTTAAATTGGGCATATGTCACGAAGGATTAGCAAATCATCACATTCTGTTTTATTTAAGTTTTACCGATAGTCTTTGTTCTGATGTTGAAAGCATCAGTGGGTCGACCCTGATGAGAATTCACGCTTGAACTGATCCAGTGGCTTTAAACAGCACGCTAAAGCCAAGAGGTCAACAGGCAACCACATAAATATGGATATTAACATAAAAGATCTACAAGCTAATTGGTTCCAGTGAGTTAAATCTAACACGTTAATGTCATTAGGACAAATGCAGATTTCATGCTGGAGGAAAACAATTAGGGCTTCCAGTCTGTCGATGATTGTAAGCGCTTCTTGGTCTAATCAGGAAACAGTCGACAGTCGAGCCGTCAGTCTGAAGGTTGAGTTCAGCCCGCGGAGATCACTCATCGCTCTCCCTGCACTTCTTCAAGGCCTCTTAATCCCCACGCTCTCTTATCTGCCCTTTGTTCTCTGCCGAACAGCCGGTGAGATCAAGGCATTTAGAGAAAACCAGCAAGTAGACCCCCCCCCCTGAGAAAAATGCCTAATCACAGCTAACGAGCTGCTTATAGCCGATCAATCAAGAAGTCTGTTTCCTTAATACGGCGCTGTGATTGTTAAACAGCGGGAGGCAACGGCGGCTTGTCACGACTCTCAGGCCACTTCTCCAAATGTACATCCTTTTTTCCCAGAAGGCCGAGTGCGAGCCAGCTGCAGGGGAGGACGCGGGAGGAAGCTCGGCGGTCGCTCTGATTTCTTTCCTCATGTCGTTGAGGTGAAAGCGACGCGGGAGAGGTCAGTCGTCGGGCTTTAGAAAGCTACTAAAGCTAAAACATGCTTTAAAGCACTTTTCTGGGATTCCAAATGTAGGCCGGTTGTTTTTGATGCATCCGACAGGAGTCAGCGCACAGATGATTTATTTTATTGAAAACCTGCCTCGGTGTAAAAACACTAATTTGCATTCTGAGGCGTGAACTTGAAGACAGAGCAGTGAAGACGGTCCTGATTCAGACGGAGCTGCGAGGCGCTGATGTTCCACTTCCCTTTGATTTCTAAAGGGGCTCTCTCTTTTTCAGTCTGGAGAGCTTGTCTGTGTTAAACAAGCGAGCTGCTGCTGCCAGGCGGTCCTACCCTTCAAGGATGAGTGGCGCCATTGATCTGATCCTCCTGCAGGTGCTTCCCGTCCCCAGCAGGGGGGGTTGTCACTCTGCCTCTCTTCCCTCTCTCTCACAGGGCTGCGGTATCCGTCTATTCGATGCCCTCTCGCTCTGTCTTTCTAATTAGACAGCCTTGTGAAGCAGGGAGCCTCAGTCTGATTGCTCCCGCTCTCCGGACTATCAGTGTCACTAACGAATCAATAAAGCATCAGGGTAGAAACCACAGAAATCAGCACAACTGGGATTACACAGATGCTGCTGCTGCTGCTACCTGCACTGTACCAACAGCTTCAAGTCCAACACAGAGAGACGAGACCATGCAGCACTGTATGCATGTCAGAGCAGTCGTACTGTAGTACAGCTAACTCTTAAAGAGACCAGACACTTTGCAACCATGCTGACGATCCCCTGAAAAGCTTCCAGAAATTATCAAACAAGCTGGACGTCCTGCTAGTTTCCTTTCACCCTTGCGTATGTGCTCTCGCTGCTTCAATGAACACACACACACACACACACACACACACCAACAACAGTTGCATAAAAGCTATAAAAGCCCTCGAGGACTTCTTCTTCACTCAGATATTAGAGACTTCCAACTGTACTCGGCTGCAGCTCAAAGCCATTCATCACCGTTGTAGTCGCAATCAGAGTAAACAAATCCCTCCGGGGGTGTAATGCTCTAATCCAATACATCCTCGCACAATTAGCACACGATAATTGAAGACGTGTGCTAACCGTGCTGCTAATTCCCATAAAACACGACTAGCTGCGCTGCAAAGTGTCCGTGCTTTAGTGTAAACAGACTGTTAGCTTTCTCCTGTTTTTCTGTCTCGCGGAGGAAAAGTTTTCAGACGGCACTCGTGCATTGTTCCGTGATAAGACATTAGTAGTGGCGGTAAGCAGATATTCAGTGTATTATTGTTGTAATAAAACACACAGTGCGACAAAGTGCACATGAATCTGGACCAGACCGGGTGTCGGGATTGGGAGCATCAATGTTGTTGTCAGCGTTGGAGAGGAGTGGGTGTAAATGTGACTGGTTCTATATACTGTCAGTATGGGAGCGTTGGTTTCACTGTTACAGCCTCTCACGTTCTTCCTTCCCTTTCTGTTTTTGTGAAGCAGGCGGCGGGTTTAAACGAGCGACAGAGCCAGCAGCGACAGTTTCCTCCACAGCACGCTGAGACCTGACTGATAGCCCTCTCAGAGCCGTAATGGAGGGCTGTGGATCACATTAGGCTCGCATTAGAAGGACCGGCCGGAGAGGTTAATTAAGAACGTGTGCTGCCCGAGGACTGCGTCTCTCTCTCTCTCTCTCTCTCACTGTGTGTCAGTGGGGTTTCACCATGGCAGGATTCATTTCACAGCAGAGCAGCTGAGATTAACGGCGATGATCTCACTGAGGGTGCTCAGATGTTCAATAATGAATCTTAAGCTTCAGTTGTTTTTTATTGTGTTTGAAACAGAGTTTTTTTTTAAAAAGAGCAGAGGATCTGAATTTTAAAAAGTGCTTTACACTTTTGAATTATTCCCACATTTTGAATGCATTATGCAAACCTCTCGGCTAAATCCTGTTTTGAAATGCAAATACCTTAAATTCCTCTCAGTGTTTTCTCAGAAGTGCTTTTACTTTCCACTTCTGATTTCTACTAGAAAAAGAGAAAAACCCCTTTATGTGTTCTATCTGTCAAGGTTAGTGATGAGACAAGGACTATAACATATATACAGTAAAGTACAGTTCTGAGGTACTTGAGTTCCTCCATTTTATCCCTCTTTGTACTTCTAGTTCTAGTTTTTTTCAGGGTTAGGCTTAAAACAGTAGTTAAATCAATAATGATACATAATATTTTACAATCTCATCAGGTGTTTTTGTTCACACGTTCTCATCCCAGGTGGCACATGTTACCCTTTAGTGTCTGGCAGAGGTGCACTAGGCTTTAATGTACCTTCAGACACACGATCTGAACAACTGCACAACGCGACTTAAAACTTAAGACTTAAAAATGTAAAATGATTTATTATTTCAACATTTCAAGGTCTACCTTGAACCATGAAGCTTCTTTTTTTTACTTTCTTTTGTCATTTTTTATTCATTCATTCATTGTCTGGCCCTCTTCTTGGTTTGGTTGAGTTTTATGTCTCTTAGTTAATTTATTATTGATGTGCAGAGGAGTCTGATGGAAAGAACTGTGTGTAGGATGATGAAGGAACCGTTGCAATTAAAAAATAAAAAGAAAGAGAGACTGGTGTTGTTTTTCCTTAAGTACATTTCCATAGAGAATGTCAAACTATTCCTTTAATGGCCGCATTTCAAAATATAATAAAGGTTTGAAACAGGTTTTTGGAGTGAGTTAAAACTGTTTGTTGGTTGATTTATTCATCCTGTAGGCGAAGCTTGAATTAAAAACTTTAAATATGTCGACTGTGTAGGGCGTACATGCATACATGTGCGTACATGTATTGTTCAACACGTGTGACTCTGGTGTGAAGAGGCAGAAGTAGCTGCATGTTATGGAGAGAAAATCCCTAATAAATAAATCCTGCAGTGTGAAAAATAAACCGTGCAGTCACCTGAATTCACCTGGAGACAGAAAGAAAACGACAAAATCGTAACACGAAACTCAGCTGGTACAAAAGATGACATTAAAACCCTCCCTGTCAATAATAAATCACGTTATGTAAGAATCTGAGAACCTGAATTCACTTATTTTTGTGATCTGAGCTGATAAAAACTTCCTTCTGTGAGACCTCGACTGAACAGACGAGCTCCTTTAATTAACTCAAATTACGTAACAGGTCGACGGCCTGGATTCACCTCCTGCTGCCGTCATACGAGCAGAAATAAAGTTTCAAAAAAATGAAAAAATATGTAAAAGGTTTGGTGTGCCAGATGTGGGTCAATCCTGAGCCCGCGGTACTCTCTCGCTCTCTCCTCCTGCTGCTGTGAGGGTGGAGAGACATAGAGAGAGGTATACACCGTGTGATTCACCTGAAAATGCAGCGGCAGCTGGACCGCTCTTCACCTGCCATCACAGCTCAGGGGATTGAGGATTACAACACCAGGATTTAGGATTTATAGGTATTTTTTTTGTTATTTTTTACGTTTTCCTCACTCAACTCTCTGACTCCTTCTCTGCTGTTATTGACTGATGTGGACGTTAAACTGTGATTTGTTCATCTAAAACAGTTTAAATTTACTTTGGTGCCATAAAAATATTCTACAAATCAACAAATCAACAGTAGCTGGTATGCTAGCTAACATTGTGTTAGCTTATGTTTACTGTTGCCTGGCAGCACCGTCAGCTGATGTCTCTCTCATTGGCCATCTTATTTTACATAATTTTTTAATGCATCTTTATCATTAAAGTTTAGAGTGATTTTCTTTGTCTTTTAATGTGAAGCACTTTGAGCTGCATTTCTTTTATGACAGGTGCTATACAACTAAATATTATTATTATTATTATTATTATTATTATCATTAGGAATGTTACGAAAGAAGAGAAAAAATTCTTTCTAAATGTTTGTGTCCCCACAAGATCTGTTTAGTTGCTGTTTTGGAGTTTTATGATAATAATAATAATAATAAAGTTTATTTGTATAACTTGTTGTTGCATAGCTATAGTTCTAAATCATCTAACGTGGTTTTTCGGAGCACTTTTTTTCATCCATGTTGGCTTAAAATATCTTTAGGTTTTAGATTCTTAGTCAGACAAAACAAACAATTCGATGACATCACCTCGGGCTCGAATCGTCCTTTACGTCCCCAAACCTGATCCAGCCTCCGTCCTTCCCCCCTGAACTAAAACAATCTCATCCTGAACTCGACTTTCTGGCGCGGCGTCCTCACTTCGCAGCAACTGTGTCACCTTACCGGCCTTGCGAGGACACGAGGTCCTCATAAATACGGAAACACGGCAACATGCTCACACACACACACACACGCACACACACACACATACACACACACGCACACACACAATAAAATGTGTCAAACTCGATCAAGCGGCTCCAGTCACGGCAGGCACGAACACATGCCCTACAACGCCGAAATGCACGACAGCACTCGTGAATGCACTCGTGTGTTCACCGGCTGTAGGGATACAACCCCCCCCCCCTCTGACACACACACACACACACACACACACACATAGAAATCCATTGCTATATGGATTGTTTACTGCAGGCTCATCGTTGCGTTTCTTGTGGGTGTTTTGTCTTTTCTTGCCCTCCACCCACACAAACACACCAGTTTCACAGTCAGCCAGCGCTTCAGTGTTCCCCGCCGGCCTGACAGCTTTACTCCTTATTCAATACAGCAGCTGATAAATCCAACCGGACAGATAGAATTGATTGATTAAATGCTTCAAAGACAAAACCAACGAAAGAAGGGAGAGGAAGGGGGGGAAAAAAACCCTCAAATACGTCCCAACAGTCCTCCAGGGAAAGAATGACATTGTGCTTTGTCATTTTTACTAAATATATCCAAAACAGTTTGGAGAAATTAAATAAAGTGACATATTTTCTGGCCTCAACTTCATCTTCATTTCATCAAAAGCATCTTAGACTCGGAGACAGTTGATAAAATAATTTTTTTTAAAAAGGTGGATATATTTGTCTTGGAGTCCACTTTTACACGCACTCGATGGTTTAAACACTGATGTTTTTCCATCAAACGTGGCCAAATTAGTGGATTAAAGCATTATTTTTAACAGTGACACACACATGCTGCGTTACGACCCCCACACGGGGGTTACATATCACCAGCAGGGTCCGAAATTAAAATCTCCGAAGGCTATCAGCCACGCTGCTGGATACGTGTCTGTAAAAATAGTCATGTCATAAAAACAAACTATGCTGAAAGTCTCCAGCATGTTTTAGTGTCATTTACGGCCACGCTGCTTCTGTCCTCAGCTGTCAGAGTTTAACACACAGGGACATGGTGCATTCAAGTGCACCTCGTGAACGAAACTTAAATGGCCATGAAGGTTGTTTAAAAGGGGAAAGTTTCCATTTTTAAAATCAGATTTTCCCTCGTTGAAACATCGGCCTACATCTGTCGTTACTTTCTTGTCCCTTCACTACAACATTTTCAATAATTAGATGCTTAAATCATAACTTGTAACATAATATCTCATTAATTTCTACATAGGCAGATTTTTTTTTTTAAATCAGCGAACTCGACTGTATTCTTAGTTCCCCAAATACCTCTGTGATCATTTTCAAGTCGTTTTACTGCAGAACTTTTTAAAAATGAAATGCTATCATTCTCATGGATGGTTGATTTTTCCATCTACCAGTCCCCTTGACCAGTGAATTAAAAAAAAATGTATTCCTCCGCAGCACAAACACTTTGCTGTTTCCTAAAAATCTAAGTCTAATCTACTCAGACATGAATCTGAACTTCAGCTACAACAGAAACTTTCTGTCGACGTGCATTTTGAAAACGTTGCACGTGTTTTTCTGACAGGATGTTGATTTTGGAACATTATTACCTCAAATATACAATAAAAAGAAGAGAGTCACAGCACAGAGACTAAAAAGCAGGCTCCAGTCCGACACATACACTCAGTGAGGAGCTACAACTACGCACCCACCCCCCCTTTAAAACGTCTGTAACGCTCTCATCACTGTTTCTTGTAAATGATGCATTTCCACGAACCAAAATTATAGGGTTTTTTTCTGCTCTTCTACACTGTGAATCCATTACGAGCCTGGTCTCTGTTTCGCTCTCAGCTTTTAATCATGCTCAACGCTCCTCCCATCAAACATTGATGCCCCGTGTTTCTGCCTGCCGACGAGCGCCGCCACAAAGCTGATACCGAACGGCCCGAGGACGGTCGATCCAAACTGGAGTCTAGTGTTTACGGTGCAAACCTCGAGGACCTCCGGACAGGCTCAACTGTTTTATTCTGTTAGAAGCCGGGAGCTGACAGTGGCACCACTCCTCATCCCTTAAAACACGTGGACAACATTTGTTTCTCTTCTGTTTGGAGACAAAGCGGAGGCTTGTGTGTGAACCGTTTGACCACTGGAAAACAGTTTGTCTGCTTACTTATTGTTCTTAAAAGATTCTCTTTAAACAACGACAGATATGGAAGATTGTGGATCTGAAGAGTTTGATTAAAGTCAAGTATTCATTCTGTAAAAAGCTGCTCTCATTTTGTTTCCTTGCTCAGAATCGACTGAATACAACTCTTCAGTTCATCTACAAAAAGGTGGAAAGATGGAAAACAAAATATATAAATGTGGATGTAAATGTTTGATTTGGACGGTATTCACCTTCATGTGTCGTCGCCTCCGTCGGAAGCGCAGCAGCTCCTTGTGTTGGCGGGCGATGAAGTTGACGGCGGCGTACTCCAGCAGGGCCGAGAACACAAACAGCAGACAAACGGCCATCCAGATGTCGATGGCTTTTACGTAGGACACCTGCAGAGGGGGAAGACAGCCATGGTGACTTCTTAATGAGCTTGATCATCATGTAATCCTGCTGACAGACAAACCAACCAACAAATGGACATGAAAACATAACCTCCTACTTAAAGTGAAAACCCTCTGCAGGGCTCCAGGTCTGAAGAGAAGCAACCAGCAAGAGGACATTGTCGGGCTTTTTTTGTACCACTTGGCTCTTGTGACATTTTCAATTTCCTATTGACCCCAATGAGTAAAACTAGAAATGACGACTGCTAAGTGACAAAAACCTAAAACACCAGCCAATATCACACTTAGAGTTAGGTCTAAATGGCTGAACTATAGCAAACTACACACACAACAGTGAAGTATTTCCATTTAATTCAGAGTGAATCAAAAATATATTTGTACTTCATAGTTTCAGTTCCATATTCAACATTTTTAATACAGGATAAACCAACCAAATTGCTAGAATAAATGTTGGCACTGCAAATCAAGAATTATGTTGAACACTGTACTCAAGGTCTTTGGCACAAAACCACACTTGGTCAGGGTTAGAAAAACATCATGTTTTGGTTTAAAATATTTAGTTTTGTCACCATAAACGTGATTGTAAAATCTCCTGATGTGTCATTTAAAATATCAGACGGCTCCAAATATAAAAATAATCTGGATTGTTGGTTGAAATGATCTCGGACAGTCGTGTCTTCCTTGGCGGTCGTCAGCCCCGGCTCATATTCATGTAGTCTGAATGTGACATGACCATTGCCAAAAGTGAAGCCAAAAACATCTGGATGGCCCCCTGGTGGCTGGTTGCAGTATAAGTCATAAACCCCTCCCCCTCCATGTTAGCAGATGGGACATGGGCCAAACTAAAAACTCAAAGTACAC
>JBBPCS010000380.1:0-37887 GCA_037974645.1 Hollardia meadi | reverse complement strand
AACTAATAGTAAAGAGTGTGGTCTAGACCTACTCTACATGTTAAGTGTCATGGGATAACTTTGTTGTGAATTGGCGCAAATAAAATTTGATTTGATTTAATTTGCTAATGTTTTTTTCAAACCACCTCTGGTGCCACCTCTGAACCAAATAAGATATTTAGTTAATCTTAAATATTATGGCAGCTCATCTCAGGTATAATTAGCTTTTATGAGTTGGTATTCTATAGTGCAATTTGATTTATAGCATCTCATCCACTCATTCAATATTAACCATATAATGCACATTTAAAATAGTTTACTATATAGTGAGCAGTAAAGTGAGACTTTGGATACAAAATGGTGATTCTAATGGAGAGCATTTGTCACATGCTGTTGATTTTTGTGTCTATAAAATGTGATGTTTTGCCTTTTAGCAGGAATTTTAGCAGAAATGAGACATGACAACAAAATGACTTGATTAAATGGTGGATTTGATGATGCATCATCCATAGTATTTTTCAGCAACTTTCCCAAGTCTCCAGTAGTCAGAAACCTGTGTTCCACATGTTCCACTCAAAGCAACATGTAGCTAACTTTTTATTTTATTTCTCAAAGTGTGGTTTGATCCTCGCAGAATAAATGTGTGCTAAATACTCATCAAATCTGGTGAATCTGGTTCTATCATTTATCAGTTCCCATCAGTATCCTTTCTTTTTTTGAACTCCATATACACCGACCAGCCACAACATTAAAACCACTGACGGTTGAAATGAATAACATGGATCATCTCTCTACAGTGCATGTGGATGCCACTTGACAAAAATCATCTGCCCAACACACTTGCAAATCAAGCACACCCCAAATGGCACCGGCACACCCCGATGACATTGGTCCCCCAGCAGGACAATGTGTGCTGCACCAAAAAAACGGCTCAGGAACAGGAAAAAGCTACGCTATGGTCTCAATTGTAATCACTGCATCTGTTATGTTAACAGACAAGTAAAAGATTGTGGTTTTATGTGTATAAAGTGCACATTCTGTCTTGTGCTTCACGTCAGCTTTAAGACTTTTTTTGTGAATTAAATGAAAACTATGATCTCTTCCTAACCTTAACTATGTTATACGAGTGCCATAACCATGAAAAGTTTAATAATGCTGTATTGGCTACGATTTTTGCGACCAGATAAATTAAAAACAGTCCTTATTATGTTAACAGAAAGTGCTCCTCTTGGTGGCTTTACAGTTCCTTCAAAACATATTTGCTAATGCAAGTTAGTTGTATATAAATATAATTTCTAGGAGACAGTGTTGCCTCAGGGAGTCTCCACCCCTCTCACCCAGCGTATACTTGGATCGGCACAAGCTTCTTGTGGTCCCAAAGAGATAAATTAGTTTATTTGGCATCATGACAAGGGAGAGAAAGAATAACATCTGCTAATTTCAAGGCAAACACAATAAAGACCAACACTTGTTTTCACTGTGGTCGCCAATGTAAAGAATAAATATGAGCAAGTCAATGAAAAAAAAATCTTTTAGTCATATCACATCTCCAAACCCCACTAACCACACTGTAACTCTGGGATACTGCTAATTTACTTTACTGAACTCCTGGGAATAAACTCAAACAGGAATCCTGGACGCAGAGCACACATGTGAATCACATCTGTTTTGAGTATAGACTGCATGCTAATGTACTGTGCAGTGACTGACAGTCCTATAGAACCCTGCATTGCAGTGTTTACTACAATACAGAGAAGCAAAACTCGGACAGAGCACTAAAGCAGATCTGGAAAAGACCTGTGAATGATGCAACACAGGAAATGCTCTATATTGAAACAGTGCAATTAAAAGTATTGTTATATACCCTTAGTAATTAACCCTAGAAACACTGCTAAATCAACATTAAAGGTCCATTTCATTGAGATATCTGTATAAATTCCATTTAAATTCAAAGTCGATCAGTGAGAGGACTGACAGTCGTCATTGGGGGGGTTGTTTTTCTTCTTTCTGAAATGGAGCTATAGAGTTTCTCACAATGACAATACCCATGGAAAACGACTTCACTAAAAAAGAAATTCACTCACAGCAAGAATTACTCTAGAAGTGGGCAATCGCTTATTTGAGAGCCACATGGATTGATCAGAGTGATAGTGAACGGCTATCACTCAGTGGTGAGAATCAAAAGAAATCTTTCATGTGATTCTTGGGCCCTTAAATGCACAAGTTCGGTGTTCACGATAAGCTAAAACATTCAATCAAGTCCATATATACTCATTCCACTGTTCCACTATGATTCCAAATGGCTGTAGGCCATTGCAGCGTTTGAGATCCTGCATGACAGATCACATATAATTACACTGAAAGGAGGTTTGCTCATCCCCTCGCTGTCCAGATGAGGGTTTTTTTCCAATAGTGCTGCTGTCTGCAGTCGTCTAATCTTCTCCTTTCTTCATGAATATCTATCGTCCTGCTGACCACGAATCTATTCGTCATAGTTGATTCATCATTTTGAAGATAATTTGAAGAAACTGATTCGAGGTTAGTCTCTTTTCATTATTACACAGCAGACAGCGCAAACTCAACCGCTCTGTGTGAAGAGGAAGGAGACTTGAGTTAAACAGAATTTGCAGAGTATTTCATAAGGTTAATTTATTAATTTAATTAATGTGCAGCACTGTCTTGTGACGATGAGGCAGTGGTATGTGTTGTTCCCATTTTGAATAACACTCACTGTCCACAAACTTACATGTCAAGTTCATAAATGAGCCCATTAACTAAGCTAACCATTCTTGACGTCTTATTGGTAAACAAGGAGACCCTCTATGGTCAGAAATAAAAGCAGCCTTTCAGCGAGGTTATAATGGGATATACTGTAGAAACAGAGCCCTGCATTAAGCCTTGAATGTACTGCCGACTGTATAAAAAGATCTATTTACAGTAACAAGCATGTCCACTGTACATGTCCAGTACAGTTGTAAGACATGGAGAAGAGTTCCAAAAAGGAAAAAAAGCTCCAGTCTAGTGCTGCCATGAATGCAAAACCTTAACATACCTGTAATTAAACATATTTCCTCCAAGTCAATAACCAGTGTTGCGATAGTTTCCCACCTTTCCGTCACCATGTTCAGTTTCCATTTTGGCACAAAGCACTTGACATATGTCAAATGCCCGCATGGGATTATCATCTTAAATTATGATAAATAATTCATGAAGAAAATAAACTCCCCCCCTTTTTTTTTGAGGAATAATGACTTTCAATTGATTTGGAAATGTCATTGAGGTCAACGCGTTACATTCAGGAGAAAAGATGCATCAGCTCAAGGCATTCTGCTGTACATTTTATGCAAATAGGTTAATAAAGCAGACATGGGTGTGGTGTCGGATTCTGCAGAGCTTTTAGAAATTTTGGGTTGTAATATCACACCCAAATACAAAATCCAATGATGCCATGCTACTTATTGTTACAGTTGTTAGTTAAATTAAAGTGTGACTAACATGAGTGATAGACACCCATATAGGCTAATGAGGCATGGAATCACCACAGATGTGTTGATTAAGATGCAACAGAGAACACGCTCTCCTGATGATATTGGTGCGATGGAATGACTGAATAATACATGAAATGCTTGTTGATGACCTGCTTGAACCAGATTTGCCAATGATAGGATTTTAGGTATATGAATTAATGCATTACTGAGAGTGGTGTCAATGAGTGAGAAACGTGTACCTGATAATCCAGTCCTTTAAATCTTTAAAAAAAAACAACCTTCTATCTAAAGTGTCATCAGAAACCAAAACATAACCAATATGCATAAAATCTATGATGTCAAATAACAGAGAAAACTGGTTCTGGGTAAAAATGGATTCTAATAGTCTGCAAAGACAATGATTACCGTCTCCTGTCACCTGAAATACAGGTCATAATTAGAAACATACGACACCTGCCATTAAACCAGGATGCATGCTTTACTTAAACAAAGGGAACAAAATGATGAAATCATCTGAATCATAATCACCATCATGTGATCAATATCCTTGCTATTCATCAAGCCCTTCTCATTGATAAACCTGACCTCCACCTCCAGAGAGAAAGCCATTTGCTCTGCACCGCTGTAGTGCACGGGTTGTAAACCATCCGTCTCTACAGATGAATGGAGCTGGGAGGTGGCTAAATATGTGTCTGTGTGCCCTAAAATGAATTCAATATGGCATGCCTTCTTTTCCCATGTCTCTTTTTGGAAGCGTGCATGGAGCAGTGGCTGGACCCTCGAGCGCATCAGCACATGTAGCAGCAAACAGGAGCTTTAAAAAGACGATCAGCTAGTCTGCTAGTAATAATCCCCAACCCCTCTGGGATTTTTTTTTCATGCAATCAGCCAGAAATGCTGTGATGGGAAGCAGGCATATTTCACATAACCAATGGCACCAAGCGTCAGACACCTGAGTGACATGTTGGAGGAATAAGAACAATAGAGCATCACAATAGTTTTAGTATTCTACCAACCACCCAGCTCTATGTGAAAATGCCATACTGATGCAACATCCCATGAAATAAGACGAGGAGCATGCTTTGCAAGCGCAACAAGGATGTCTTCTATTTTTTTTTTTTCCTTAGTCGGTGAGCTGCATAAAAATCGTTTCGGGGGAATGTGGGTCTGCAGCAGCAAGCAGGTGCTGTGTGGTGGCTGTGTCAAAGGGGGCGTGCTGCCGACTTTGACAAGCAGAAATCATACAAGCGGGGCGTTTGGTTTGTAGCACATGGCGGCCACAAGTACAGTAGGGGCCCTAGGGACTGCTCTGCTGTACTCACCTAACATCTGACTGAAGAGCAGCTGCTCCAGGTCACCCAGCACTGTCACCACCAGTTCTGGATCCACCTTCAGGAAGGGCTTGTCTCCCCCTTCCTCCGCTTGGCCTTTGGAACCGGACTCCCCTCCAGCTCCGGCTCCCTGCTTCTTAGCGTTGGCCTTGGCCTTGCTGGAGAGGATCTCGTCATCTGACTTGCCATCCTCAGGTGCCTTGCTCAGGGGCTTCACCTCAGCAAAAGGACCTCGAGGTATGCGACTCTGCTTGCTCAGAGCGGAGGAAGCAGCCAGGTGGCTGAAGGGCTTGGATTTGCCCTGGAACAGCGAGTGTTCAGATTTGGATAGATTTCGAGAGAGCGGGGCACCACCTCCGGCACTGCTGCCACCCCCTGCTGTCTTTGGCTTGCCTGTCTTGATCTGCCCTGCGCCAGGCTTGGCCATGTCATCACACCACTTGGGCTCATAAAGGTGCAACTTCTTCTCAGCATCAGTGAGTACAGCCAGGTTTGTCATAGACCTCTGCTTGCGGAGATTGGAGGGCACTGGTAGCTTGCCTTCAGAGCTACCCGGCCGGTAAACCTTCAGTTCACCCCGCTGTGTGCTCTGGGGCACTCCAGACTTGGCCCTCTTAGCTGCCATACTAACTCCTTTGCCATCTGCTTGGCCGTATGCCTTTGTGCTATCCGTCCTTTCCATCTTCAAATCTCCTCTGCCTTTTGCACTATTTCCAAGCATGCCTCCTGCATTAGACCATATAGAGAATCATCAGCAAGGGAGAAAAACAGGCTTCCTTATCAACCTCCTTTCCTCAGCAAAACCATGCACAAAAATGCTTCCTGCAGCCTTCTCGTTCTTCCCTCTGTCTCCTTCTCTCCCTCTTTCGTCCTGACAGGCTGCTGCAGCTGTTGCAGTGCTGGCCAGGCACTCCCTTTCTCTCCTTCCCTCTCCTTTCCTCCTTTTTTTCCACACTCCTCCCTTCAGCACACCCTCCTGCCGCTGAACCGCGCAGCAGTGGAATGACAGCGGCGGCAGACGCAACAACGCTCCCTCCTCCCCCTGCTTTCTGCCGCCTCTCCCTCGCCTCCGACTTCCCTCCCATCCTCCCTCCTCCTTCCCCCGTTTTACCGTCCATTTAACGATGCTTTGCTGTGTCTTAGCAGAATATGTGAAATGCAAGAAAGCAATGGGAAACGAGGAGTTTAGCTTTTAAAACCAGGCACCATTCTCCTCTGACACACAATGTTTTCCCACCATCTCCTCTGGTTCCTTTGTTCTTCCCCTCCCCCTCCCTCACCTCCAGTGGTTCCTGTTCAATACACTCAACATGATGCATGATTAGTGATGTTAGTGGAAGTGTTAATAATGTGAATGCATACACATTTAGATATGTGATTAGAGACCCTAACATAAATTATTATCACTGTCAAAATCCCACACAATGCAACAACTGGAGCATCCACATTATCTCTTGATCCTGTCTGAGCTTCCTTATGGTATCAATTCCAGATTTACAGCCGGATAAATCGTGCTAAAAATCAGCAGCGTGTCGTCCTGCTCTGGACAGCTTTATTCTTGTCATACCACATCAGCAATGCTGACATAAATGTTAAGTCTAATGTACACAATGTAATATTAATGAAAACTGTTGAACTAAGAAAAAAATGATTGGGTAGTTTTGTCCACTGCACAAAAGGAAAAAAGAAAAAGAAAACTTGGCGTAATATCCAAAAACTGTGTCGGCCAAATGGATGACTTCACTTCAGCAGACTGAGCTAGAGACAAGATGTGCCAGTGTAAGCAAGAAACACACCCAGAATCACATTTTGGAAAGATCTTCAAGTCACTGTAAAGACATGTACACACGATTGAGTTGAATTGAAAAAAAAATAAAAAATTGAAATCACTTTGCTAACATATGAGTATAATCATCTTTTTAAGATGTTCCACTCTGCAGTCTCTCAGGGGGATCCAGGAGGGTCTGCAGCGCTCGCATGCAGCGCTGCTCCATGGAAACCGCCCTCTCTGATTGCCTGCATGTCATCTGCACCAGACCTCGCTGCTATGCACAAACACAGCTCCCAAAGAAACGTTCACCTCTTCCATAAACTACAACCCACATGGTTTCATGTGTTTTTCCTATTCTTAGTGAATGAGTAGACAGTTGCTTTTTTTCTACAACACAGCATGACTGAATACAAGCATGCTCGATGGTGCAAATCCACTGGATATGACTGACCTGTTAGCTACAATGCTAAAGAGGGTACGACTCCAACTCTCACAATGGGTTCATGGCACACTTCACTGCATTTTTGATCTAGGTTTCAGGGCACCTGTGGCGGCTCATGGACCAATGAAGTTGTTTGATCTGGCAATTAGTTTCTGGAGACAAAGTCATGTGTTGTTCCTCCTCATCACGAGGTTCAAGTCTCCCCTGCTGACTCCGGATCACTGACCTTTACTGCCATGATGCAGTGAATAGCTTATTTGTTTTGGGGAATGCAAGTTTCTTAATGAATCATAGGACAACATATTCTGGCAGGCCAAATTCACTGCAAGCCTTAGATGTTTTCGTAGGAAACATAAAGTTTGCTTAAGACAGAAACAAAACCAACACCTCCTATCTGGAGTTCATATTTTGAGTCCACCACTTTGGTCCAGACCAAAATATCTCAACGACAACAAAATTGGATTGATTGGAATTTTGTACAGACATTCCAGGTCCCCAGCGGATGAATCCTTCCTACTTTGGTTTCCCTTTTTTTATTGAAATCTCAATGATTATTGGGTGGATAGTCATAAAATTGGCTACATATATTTATTGTCCCCAGATTATAAATGCTGATGACTTTAGTGATCCACTGACTTCTCTAGCGCCACCAGAAGGTTGACATCTATGGTTTAGAGTGAAACATGTACCGGATGGATTGAATTCAGTGTTCATTCTGGAAATATTATGCAGAAAGTTTCAATCGCCACCACTTCTCAGGAGAGAGGAGGGTGGAGCTGCTTTCAGTTGGTTTCTTTCACATCTGGCTCTTATTCTCTAAGTGTGTGTGTTCGTGTGTGCGCATTGTATGACAGGACACTTACACGGCTGTCTGTTCTGTGGACAGCACATGTAATCATTTTGGGGCTGCTCAGCTGCTATGATGCAATGGATTCAAGAATGTCCACATGACTTCCACTCAAAGGGGAAAACCGGAGATAACACGAATGTAAATGTGCACATAGTCACATGGACAGTCAATCATGGTGTCGCCATTCTTTACTAAAGATCGTGCTTGCACACTGTGTTGAAGTCATGTGGTAATTATTGCTCTAAAAAACCCTAAAGATGTAATAGAATCATTGTGCGTGCCAAAATGCAAGCAGCCTAAGGGATGATGACTGACTTGAACAGTTATGAGTTAATCTCATCAAAATACCCTTCATGTGCTGAGCAGTAGTCTATTCATGACGAAGTCAAGCTGTGGGAAATGATGGCAAAGGTAAAACCATCTTGTTTGAGTTTAAAAACTTGCCAGAGGGATTAATTTGTGAGTTCGTTTTTCAAACTTGGAGCAGTGAGTCCCTCTAATCCGAAACTTTATTCATTTTAAAGTGCGATTTCTCAATCCTAACTGAGCTGAACGGAACTGTCATTAAAACAACCTCATTTTTCATCTTCAACATGTAGTTGAAGCCGGATGACAGCTTACAAAGATACATTTCTCTGCTCTATGGTCAAAAACAGAATTTCAGCATCCCTCAGGGTCATCCAGTGGGGACAAGAAGAACTCGCAGACAGGAGGTGAAAGCCGATCCTCCCATAAAACCACTTAATCCTTCATCTGTCCACCCTCAGTTGAGGACCACTCAGTCTCTGGTCTTGTCTCTCCCTGAGGAGGCTGCTTGGCCTCTCCAAGTCATTAAGATAATTGAGAAGATAGAGGGTTTTATAATAGCCCAGTACAATTATATCTGCATGTTGGATGATCAGGAACAACAAATATATCAGATATGTTAGCCAAAATGACGTAAAGTAATTCAGTCTAGTAATTTGCATGGTGAACACAATACTACTACCTCAGACACTACCATTTAATTAGTTGTACTATGAATTAACTGCTTAAAGGTCTAGTGTGTAGGTATGTGAAAGGCCCTCCCTAGCAAGCCCCCAGGAAGAGTGCCAGGCAGTGAAGCCAATGTGACAAAGTGGCCGAACCGTGCAATTACAACATCACGTGATGCACATAGGTCCAAAAAAACTTTTTCCCATAAACTTACATTGTGAAAGGAGCGGCTGCAAAACGGTGGCGGAATTTTTTTGAGCATCGCAAGCCCCCGCGAAATGACTCGAAATGAATTTGATCCATTCGGTCCGATTACATTTGTAAAATCTAGAAGAACCGCATGATTAAATTATTTCATTCCCATTCAAGTTAGCAGAGCGCTAAACCGGAAGTATGCCCCTGACTTTTCATCTCGCGCTATCAACAAGTCAAAATTTTAATTTGTGCAGAACTTTGGTTTATGACTAAATTTCTGCCGAACTGATGACATTCACATCGACCCTAGCTGTACTTTGCTTTAGGGCTACCTATCAAACGTTAGCGTGCTAACACATAAAACTATTGAATGAATAAACATTATACCTGCCAAACATGTTAGCATTTTCATTGAGACCATGTTAGCTTACTGATGTTGGCATTTGGCATACACTCTGTCGAAGTACAGCATCACTTTGGCAATGTCTAGTCTTGTTTATTTTAAAATCTTTTCAGCTGAAAAAACAAACAGTGCCTTTTATCTTTGACGGGTGCATTTCAGTTATTGGGCTTGGGGTCTGGAAAATAACTTTTAACATTAAATAATGCTGAATGATTTCCAATCTCTTGATGTGAACTCACACAGCAAACATGTTTAAGTATTAATTCTGCTTTGTGGTCACAACCCATTACCCCTGAGGAAATGGTGTCTGCTAACTTACTTAAATCAATATCACTTGTTTATAGTACATTTTTAATTATGTAAATCTCTCACTAATTAGAATTAATTGATTTAATTGCTGTGGTTGTATCTGCTAATGGTGAAATGCCGTACCCCAGCAAGATATTCAGAGTTCCTTAAAATAATGAAATATTGATGAAGCAAATACAGTGTGTGTGTGTGTGTGTGGACACATTATGTCTGTATGACAGTCTCTAAGGAACAAAGATGTGTGAGGCTCAAAACAAACACAACATTCAACTTCTAATAATGATGACACGCCGGAGACACAAAAACATTCAAGAAACAGCTCTGCATCAACAGTGCCGTGTTATTTGAGGGAAGTGCTCTCTGCCAAGGATCGGTGTTTTCCCACATGTTGAAAGAAGTGAAGTACTCGAGGAAATCCTGATGCACATAACAGGTGGTACATACAGTACGAAGCTTTCGTCGTGAGCTGGCAGCAGCTCTGGTGAGTCCAGTGTCAACATTCAGTCATATTAAAGCTTGGGTGTTACAGGATGCAATATAATATAACTGGAGAAACAGACTGACCAGCAGATGGGTTCGAAGTCTGTAAAATGAAGTGAAAAAGTTTGGTTTTTCCCAAGATTTAAGTAACTTGTTCTGGAATAATGGTGCTACAGAGGGAATCCTGTCGACTTCAGTTATAAGTTGACAAAATTATTAATTAAGAATGATTAATTCTATGATCCTGGATGATAACCTTCAGATACCATCCTATTTTATGACTGAGCATCTGAGTCACTGCTTTTTGGCAGGTTTACAGCAGTGGCTCCCAATGCCTTTGGCTTGTGACTAAACCTTTTTGGTAACATTGTGACTTTAAATCTTTCTATATATAATTTTTGGGGGATTTTAATTGGATAGGGAAGAGATGGATGGGGAATAAGATGCAACAAACGTCACCCAACTGGATGTTTCAGTTTGTGCTCTCGGCCTTAACCCTAGGAGCTATGAGCACTTCAACCAAATAGTGTTTTTTGCTTATTATAGATTAATTTGAATAATGAGTAAATGCCTTAAGAGGAAATATTTTCAGTATTTTTAACAATAAAATTACAGAAAAGTAAATCGTCTTGTGACCTCTTGCATTAGTCCAGACCTCCAGGTTAGGAACCACTGTTGTGGAGCATCAGGTGTGTCTGTATTCCCAGGATGAAGAGATCAGTGGGAGGAGATTCAAAGAGACTCACCTAGATCGTCACAGCAGACCTCCATGGAGTCAGAGGAACAGTCACTTAGATCATCAAGGGAGGCATCTGTGTCCTCGTGGACCTGAAACCTACAGTTACGGAGATAAACATTTTAATGGACAAAGAAAACAAACAAAAAAACAGACTAATTTGTTGATGAAGTGCTACTAAAAGGGGAAAATACTCTTTTTAAAACACTATTTTTAATAAGAGGAAGCATGAGATGCCCTAAGGCCTAAAAAACAAACTGCGGTCTGTGCTGCTTATCATCCCATCTTAAAAGGTGGAAACACTGCCATCACCTGAACCTGAAGGGAGCAACAGCGGCCATGTTGACTTTGCTTGGCTCACTCCCTCTGCGTGACATGTTGAACGTGTGATGAGAAGACTTTGGTTTGTTACCGGACACCTCTCCGTCAGAAGCTCGCAGGCCCTGGTTGGATATGTTCCCCACCTCTTTTTGGATGTTGCCCATTCCAGCTGAGGACACCCCTGATATCTCATTCCCATTTGCACCTTTAGTATACAGCTGATGTCCTCTTCCGTGGCCTAGCTGTACATTAGCAGAGAGCCGGCACAAGGCGTCGTCCGCAGCTGCATTGTCCACACTCCTCAGACGATATTTTCCAAAGGTCCAGTTTTTGTTGGTGGTGCGTCTTAACTGGAGGTCGCGCAAAGCCTTGTGGGTCAGCGTGCTGGTGCGGAGGTCCAGTGTGTCTTTAGAGCGTGGGACTTCTCTCTTTGGTATCTGAGGGCTGCTGTATGCCGAGCACGTTCCATCAGTTCTCCTATGAGAATACAGGCCAGCTTTTTGCTGCAGCAGGTGGTTCTTTAAAGCGACACCTCTCAGCAGCTCTGCAGGACCCGAGCAAATGGAGGATGAAGAATAGGAAGGCCGTGTTTTGGCGGCGTGCCGATACTGCGCTGTGGGAATGGGAAGGCCACCGTATTGTTGCTTGGGATCCACCTTGGGGAGAGGCATCATGCTTCGAGGTAGAGGCAGACTTGAGCTGACACCTGCATCGCTCTGACTCTGGGATATGACTTTGATATTCACCCCAGCGCTCATGTTTGGTGAGAGTCACTGGACTGAGATCTGGAAAAGGATGAAAAAAAAAGAAGCTAATTTAGAACAAATTTTTGTCCTGATTTATAAAATTGCACCAAACGATAACAGATGTGTTTGAACTAGGTTTCGATTTTACACAAAGAACATAATCATAAACAGGTACTCAAGTTCTGGTGAGCATGCACACACAAAATATAACTCCAGAACCTTATTAGACTGAACAGGCAAGATTTCGAGTGTTTCACCAGGCAAATGATTAAAATGACCTTGGGCGGTACATGTTAATACAACAATATTGATTGCATGTGTGAATGGTTACCACTCCTGATGAGCAGGTGGCACCCTGCAAGGTAGTCAATGCCACCAGTGTATGAATGTGTGTGTGAATGGGTGAATGCTGACTTGTACTTTGAGCGGTCAAGCTGACTAGAAAAGCACTATATAAATGCAGGACATTTACCATGTTTGTTCTATAATTATGGCATAATATAGCAGCTGGCTAGATTAGCTTAGCACAAAGAGTCTAAACAAACAGGCAACTAGATGCGTGGGTCTGTCCAAAGGTAATGAAATCCACCTACCAGCAATCCACCTACCACCTCTAAAGCTCAATAATGAACACAATATATATTTGTTTGATCCATACAAACAGGTAGCTTCATTTTTAACATACAGACATGAGGGATATCAGTCTTCTCATCTTACTTTGTCGGGAAAGAGAATACCTTTTCCTTCAAGTTCTGAAATAGCCAACATAACATCATCATTGTTATACAGATTTCCTAGTGAATGCCAGTTCCGAATATCAAATTTACCCCACTGCCATAAAACAATAAGAGGTAAAAAAAAAAAAATATATACTGTATATATACACATTAGACTGCGAGTCAAAAAGGAAAAGAAAATGGTTAAATAAAGAATAAATAAAATTGCTGTAGGCAGGTCTATAAAAGACTTATAATTGGAAGGCTGTAGACATCCATCCTTGCTGTAAACTGTACGATGGATAGCAAGCTAGCATTTAAGAATCATGGTGTACAAAATACTGTCAAACAGCTGTGCATTCCAGGGTTTCTGCCTCACATAGAGGAGGCTGCTAACCACAGATGTACTCACTAAATGTGAGTGGGAAAGAAGAAAGAAGACGGTTTGAAGGGAGGGACCATTATAGCATTATGTATCAATTACAACATCAAAGTAGCCCGTCTGAAATCCAGATTAGTCACCAGTTTCAATTCTTCAACTATAGGAGAAACACTGAGATCAAGAAGAAAAATGAAACTCGACATCAAATGCTAGAAAAGATGAAACGGCTAAGGAAACCAAACCGTTTCTCAATGAGAATTAAATCAAAATGACATTAGAAAATAATTTAATGGCATAATACAAAATCAATCAAAGCATTAGTTGCATCCAAAAAGACGCCATATGTTTCAGCAGCTTTGCCTAATGTATTCCTGGCCCTCTAGCCACAACCTCCAGTGAGAGACGTGCTGTGAAAGCCAGTGACAGACTGACACCACTTGGCTCATCCAGCAGGAGAGTGGCTCCTTTCAGGCCATGCCAACACCGGCTGTCCCCACCCCGGCCCCGCAGACAGCACCGCACCTTCCAAATGGTGGGTGGGGTTCAGTCCCCCAACTCAATCACTTCCATCCCTTCATCCTGTCAAAACTGATAACTATGCAACATGATCGAGATCTGACGTATTTATAGAAGTTTAAAGGACTACAGTGTTTTAGTTCAATGTTGTTTGATTAAAAGAGAAAAACAAATCTTTAGCCCTACTGTTAAATTAGCTTAAAGACAGTGCATTAATTGCACATCTTGTTCTGTATAATAAAATTATAAACAGATGTTGAATGAACCACAAAATACAGTGAATTGGCGAATTTTAAGTTGTTGATTTTGCTCCTGGAGGCCAGTAAAAAATTGTTTTGACTAAATGACAAAAAAAAAAAACATTACATAAGTTATTATTTCATTTTTTATTTCTACAAAAATTAATGCCAAGCCCATGATATGACACTCGATTTATCCTGTTCATGTGAAACCTTTCGCATGTTAGCTGGTCCTGAAAGAGAATTCCTCCTGTTGCTTTTCCTGATGTTTCTTCATTTTTTCTCCTGATAATGTTTATTCAAGCCAAAAAACAACAAAACAAGTAAAAGCAGCGTTACGCTGTACATAAACTTGTGACATGAAACAAACATGCAGATTCATAGTCACATACATGTCAATAACACAAGCATGTACATTTCACAGAGCAGGAAATCATATCTTATGGTTGAAATCAAAGTTACAAGATTAATATTTTTCCAATGTCGATATGCAGCATACTCCAATATGGAAACGCATGCAAATTCACATAAATGTCAACAACTCATGTTTTTTAAAATATCATTTTCTTCTAGAATTTTGTAAAATGATAACATTTAATCATATTATGATGCAACTCCACTGAAAGTTGATAATTACGTTGGCGACGACCTCAAATGAAATCCAAAATGTTCTCAGAGTGTAAAATTACTTCGTCTTACCCGAGTAAATAAATCCAGCATCATACAATCTTCAGCACAGAGACAATAAGAGGACGACAGCGTGTTGCAGTGCAGACTAACTTTCACCTCAACACAGACGAGCTACACTTAACAGTATGATGCAGCTTACAATAATACAATTTAGACCCGCGTGCTGCTTTAAAGTGAGTGGGGGCTAATGGAAACAAGCCAATGAGAAGAGTGAAGGGAATCTATACGTCTTCACATCTTTACACACACACACACTTCACCCATTATGAACAGATATGACTCGTACTTAAATCTTTCTCTGGTGACTTCATGTTTTGTTTCTACCTCGGGGCTCATGTGACACTTCGAAAGAGACTTTGAGCCCCTTTCTAACATGCCATCATGAAAGCATCCATCCAGCAGTGCGAGGACCTAAAACTGCCCCACTCTTCCAAACCTATAATCAGCCTGAGGGCCAGACTAAAGATATTCATTACAGACCAGCAACATGTCGACGTGGGATCGCTTTACTCTGAAGTCTCCGGTCTTCAGTGCCAAAGAGTCTGCGCTTATAAGACATCAGAGGACTGTCCTAAAATAACAAAATCATTGAATAAACTGTTTCAGTGTTTATCGTTTTAATTGTTTTATTTTAAGCCAAAATGTCATCTTTTGAGGTGTCCCCAGCAGAAATGAATGTGGCTCCGCTGTTTCAATCTGTGCTCCAATTTTTCTTCATTCCAGCTGAGCATCAATAGATAATGGAGTTGAACAAGTGCATCATTATCTACATAATTCAATTTTCTCAAGACTCTCGTACTATCTAGTTTTACAAGAGGCCTGATCTAATTTTTATATATAGCACCAAGTCCCAGATTCCTGATTTTCAGTTCTTCCTCCCGTGTCCTAGCTTTGTCGGAGAGGAATTCTTTTGGGGCACACATGGACTGAGCTCAGCTCAAATTGTATCAACAAAATACACACAAGCACACAAAAAGCACACAAATACACGCACACATGCAAGTGGACTGGAGTAAAGCATGGCTCTTCTTACATTTGGCTGAAGGCACACCGTTAGGTGACACCAGTTCAGAGTTTGTGTTTCCATTGTTTGTGACAGCTAAAAAGCTACAGTTTGTGCGTTTTTCCTCCAGCAACACTGCTTTCCAGCTATACTTCAGGATACTTCAACAAAACAGTTGGAAACTAAATAAACAGTTTTTCTCTTGGTGTTTCTTTCCTCAGTTTTATCTCGACTGCAGCATTTTTCTCAGTCAATCCAGTTAATTACGATGAACATTTGTCGACAGAGCTGAAAATTAAGAAACTGGAGCCAGAAGAGCTTTATATTAATCTTGACAGTTCGTTTCATTTAACACTAAAGCCTGAGTTTGCCAAAGGCATTTTAGCAGTGTGGGTGAAGGGATGGTAATGCCAGTCGGTTCACCACTTTGGCTCAAACTGAAATATTGCCAATAACAGCTATTGGCAATGTGATCTCATGGGATGGCCTATGAAAACCACGCCACTTTTATGGTCATTTTGCATGTCATTTCATGCATTTTAAGCTTATACAATACAAAGGCTACACAAGTTCAGTAACTGAAGCAAGACAGACTTGGTTTCAAAGAAATGCAAATTCATTGATTGAATAACTGAGGACTGGAAGCGTCTGTGGAGAGAGTAGGTTAGAGATGCAAGGAGAAGGAATCAAATCTTTATGATAATTTAGCAATAGGTTTTTTACAATCATTTTGTTATATTTAATGTCATTTTAAAAAACACTTCCAGTAAATATAACCATACAATTACTAAAGGGAAGGGGAAAGTGGGCGGAGGCCAGCAGCGGGGAGGCAGCCTACCTAAGGGTGTGTTCCAGGAGTGCAATAACTTACCCACCGTGTGTGCTCACGGCAATCGGAAATCACTGCAAACAGGTGTAGAATACTGTGTCCCAGTGCTCTTACCACTACAAACGGTGAAGGGAACCACACCAGCGTGCCTAGCCTCCACCACAAGCCGGCTACCAGCTCCACCAAAACCAGTTGGTTCAATCTAAAATACAACCCATTTTCACCATCAAGACAATTACAGCAAACAAGGCAGGTCAAGCACTGCCTGGAGGCAACACTGTATTGAAGCAAAACAGCAGATAAAAACCTACGATACAAGAAACACATTGCATATTAACAACAGGTTTATAACAGTAACTACCATGTAATAACATTTACCTCAGGTATTGATCATACCCTACTTACCACTAGCTAAAGTAACCCATACCTTGACACAAAGGTGCATTACCTAAGTAGACTCGAGGGGGTGCACATCCACATCGCCCAAGGCAGACAGGAACTTAGAATCACCAAAACTCAGCCAAGCAGACACCAGTATGACCAGGTAGACAGGCAGACAGAAGACTAATGCAAACATTAGCATTATCTACCTCAGAGTCACAGAGGGGGGCCCATGTGGCAACCAGGCAGAAACAAAGAAAGGCGGCCATGATGCCACAGGTGCTTTAAATACCCTCAAGCCAATTAGGGGGAGCCAATTGGGAGGAGTTGACCTACTTCTATGGTGGTGTGTTCAAGAGCCAACAGAGAGTAATGCACCTGAACACAAGTGTTCCTACTACATGGAGTTAAACAAAACATGCATGCAATGTAAGGTATGGGCAAACATAAAAAGTGTTACTGTCATAACTATTGTATTAAAAACCCATCTAGGGATGAGCATTGTGAATATCATGTGGTGGTACTTTATGGGGCATTGTGTCATACTAAGTTTTTGCCACTATAACAAAAAGAAATGGTATACAATTTTATTTTTTTTGTAAAAATGCATAAACATTGCTTTGTAGGCAACAATAAATCAAACTTTTGTATTGTTTAACAGAAGCTTTAATGTATTTCGAGCGAAAGCGAAAGGTCAGGCGACAATACGGCCAGACTGTGTCACAGCAGTGTGTGTGCTTACTTATACAACCATGTGCATGAATTATGTTTTTCTTTCTTATCACCTACACATATATCATTTTACACATTACACTTTTCTGAACATCAATTAGTCAAAGATTAACATAAATCCATTAAATACTAACATATTGTCTTTTAAAGCCTACTGTACTGTTTGTGGCACACGAGATTAAAGCAGGCATTTAGGCGGGTGAGTTAATCTGTTGGCACATTACAGGGGTTTATCCCTTATAAGTCACTTTAAGTGATTAACCATGGTCAGTAATGCCATGACATCATCAACACTCCATAATGCTTCAGTTTCAGACAGCTGTGTCCTAAAAGCGCTGTTTCAAAAAAACACAAAATGTTACAAATAATTCAATCAAACTGAAATGATCTTAAAGAGTGACGTCCATATTGGATCACTGCTAAAGGACTCTTTATGCTTTGACGCATTCAGATCTGCACTTATGGCCTCACCGCAATTAGTGATGTCACAGCAGGTAATTTGCCTCTGATGTGAAACACCTGTGTCTGCTAGCTCTCCACCTTCTCCAAAATAATAATAATTTAAAAAAAGAGCCCAGTTATCAAAGAAAACTTGATATAAACCTGGAAATCAGTCCTCTAGTCATGGCTGAGGAACGGAGTTAGTGGCAGAATTGGTCTTCTACTGGATTATGATAATACTAAAATTTGTTGACACATGAAGCCTCAATTGAGTGCATGACGCTTTAAACCAATAACAAATTCATCCATCCATTATCTTTCACCGCTTATCCTATGCAGGGCCGCAGGGGGGGCTGGAGCCTATCCCAGCTGACAACGGTCGAGAGGCGGGGTACACCCTGGACAGGTCGCCAGTTCATCACAGGGCTGACATACAGAGACAAACAGCCGCACGCACTCACATTCACACCTACGGGCAATTTTAGAGTCACCGATTAACCTAACTTGCATGTCTTTGGACTGTGGGAGGAAGCCGGAGTACCTGGAGGGAACCCACGCAGACACAGGGAGAACATGCAAACTCCACACAGAAAGGACTTGGACTTGGCTGCTCTTTGTTTTTCTTTTCAACATGCTTTTAGGGTCTGCATTACACCAGAGATAGAATAAAATGCAATGACCACCTGTGGCCTGGGGGTTTCACAGCCACTGCCTACACAAACAAAGTAAGTGGTAAATTCATTTATATTGCCCTTTTCCAGGACTCAGTATCTTGCCCAAGTACAGTTTGACATGGAGGCTGCAAGGATTGAACCACCAACCTTCCGACCACTGCTCTACCACCTGAGCCACAGCCACCCCTACAGGTTGAACTACAGGTTTCAAGCACATAAAATTTGTTGGTATGTGTTTGAAAGCTTTCTACATTTAAATAGTCATCACGACAGCTTATTTGGCACCACCATTAAACTAATAACCAAGTAATTGTACATTGCTATATGCAATCATTCAGGTTCAGGCTGTTTCACAGAGTTTTGTTGAATGCTTTAAGCTAATAGTGTTTAAATCATGTAATGATCTGATTTTCTTTTGAAAAAACACACAGGCTAAGACTAGAAGAGCTAGGTTCTTATTTAAAACAAAATAAAATTAAACATCATCAGAGAGCAGAGGCAAAATGTAAATGTTAATTTAACAGAGGCCATTTAACAGTGTCTGCAGCCTTAAGGCTAAACAGGGTCAATGAGGCCTTTTCATACGTAACACCCAACATTGCTGCTCTGACATAAATTATTTCTTTTAACCTGAAACAAAAGTAGGCACTGCCCCAGAAGGATCGGAAAAAAGATCGCAAGCAGTACAGGATGTTGGTATTGTAAAATCTCTCATGCACACTCAAACAACCTGCCTCAGCACTTATATGCTGCTGTTATGCAACTGACACAGTTCTCTGAGGTGAACTGTAGGAATAGGAAGGCGGCCTGCACAACGTACTGCAGCACTGTGATGAGTCAAAGCGTGGGCAGTTGTCTGTGGTGGACCATCAGTCTTGCAAACTGGGTCATTATGTAGGAGAAGAGAAGTGCGTCAGAAATAACTCTAAACTATGCAACAACAACACCTAAATAGTACAAGTGATTCAGTTCATGCATTAGCAAATAAAACATGCTTTTGCACTTTCATCCTAGAGGCACAAAAGACTGAAATAAGTAAAAAATTGTTTGCCGCTTTCTGTTTCTTTGCGTCTAGATTCTGTTTTATGAATGGATCCTATGAATGGTGACGTAAGGGGTATATTGAAATAACTTAAACACGAGGGTCGGGCTGGTGTAAAAATGTCTAATCGGTTTGATATTGAGCAATAGACCGGACCAGTGTACTGACTTTTACCACTAGGTGTCGCTAGTGACTCAGCCGCTCCTGAGTGGAACATAATGGGAACCCATGAATGACAATACTAACATCATCACAACCCGTCGGAACAACAGTGACACATTATATTTCTCACACAAACCATTCAACTTAACTTATATTCTTCTAAAAACCCGTTCTCATCCCAGGTCGTCACATACTGATGTTTTTGTCAGGCGCCCCCATACCCAGACGTGCAAGGTTCCCTTTGGCGTCCATGGCTGATGCGCTAAGCCTCCCCTTTAGCATCTTGGGCCGGCGTGCAAAAGCTTTGGTTAAATGTCACAGATGTTAATGAGAACTCTGGTCTCCTGGCCAAAGGGTATACCTTGTGTGTCTGGATGAGACGCGAGGGGCCGTGACAAAACGTTGATATCAGACGAGCTGGGGATGAGAACCAGCCGCTTCTAAAGTTTAACATGAAATAAAATAAAAATAATCAATCATCAAATAAAATGAGACAAATGTAATTACTGCAAATGTAGAGGTTTTGTCAGCGTAGGCATGGCATTAATTGCTTTGATGTTTAAGTTTTTAAAAGACATTCAGATAACCATTAAAGTTGGTGGTAAAACTGAAAGTGTATTGATTACAAAAAAAAAGTAACAACATTTTGCCTTTATAAAGCATTATGCAAAAACCCTCATTTTCAGTTATCTTATAATGCCAGTATTATACTTCATTATTGATTTTTAGACCATAATTTTGCCTGGTATGTTAAAGACGAGATGTGTACATCACCAACAGTTTTCACTCAACAGCAAAGAAACAGTGTGTCGTTGATAACCCAAATGCCCCCACACAAAACACCTGCATGTACAAACACATGCACAGACATTTTCTGCAATGTCAGAGCCAGAATGACAGAAGCCTTTCCATCGGTTGCCACATAGGGTCACAGTTTATATGACCTATTGAGCATTTGCTCTTCTCATAAAGCTGTCACTACTGATGGCTTGTTTCAAGAGCCAACACAGGAAACAGCACAGCGTTTTTGTTTTTAATCCAGCAATTCAGGTTAAAAAAAAGAAAGAAAGAAAGGAAAATAGTATGGTGTGCCAGGTGCTATAACAATATAGTGAACAGACAAGTAGGCCTATGGAGGCTTCAATTCACATCAAAGAGAGTTCATACTATTATTGAGAGGGTGAAGAGCTAATTAGTAAAAACATCTTTAATGGTTGGAGTGAAAACCTGTGTACATATGGCTCTCAGTGGCACCACTGAGCTCAGACTGCACAACCAAAAATGACCAACTGAAATGTTCACCATCTCCATCTGTCAGTATTATCTACAGCAGGAAATCCCAATTGAGCTATTTGATGTCAGCATTTATCTAAAGTGAGAAAAAAGTGTCTCAGCACATTTCAAAGGAAACGAGACCACGGGCAATCAGTTAGTTTCCTTTCCTAAAACAAAGTTAACTGAATAACTAACCCTGATCGTACACAGAAGAAATACATTTGAGAAATACATTTTATGGTTTATTTATTTATATATTCATTCATTCATTCATTAATTTCCTTACTTACTTACAACCTGTGTCTATCTTTTCTGTTTTGGCCATCCTTCCTGTCACCAGTTCACAGTCGATAGGCCAATTAAACTTGGAAATACAAAATCAGAATCTGGACAAAATGACATTGGATCATTTGGGTTATAGCCATTTTGTCGGCCTTAATTTTACTTCCAGATGGGTGGAAAATATAAACAGATTCAAACCTGTATTCACCACACTCCTTTATATTTAAAGCTATTCTTGTAGGTGTAAGGCACATATTTGTAGTTCATACAACAGTTTTAAGTTGTAAATAATGAATAGGGTTCCTCAGGTAACAGGTCAGAACATAACAGGTTCCTATCCTCAGGTGATGTTATTGATTATTCTGTCATTGCGTTCTAGAAGAGGAAAAAAACAAACAAGCTTTTGACTGAATGATAACATGTAATAGTCTGTTATAACGTGCAATTGTGTATGAATAGGGAAAAAAACAAAGCTGGTAATGGACCAGGCCAAGCTGCAACTATTAATGATCTTAAACGCCGCATAAACAAATAACCAATAAATTGGGTTTTCACAAGAATGATGGATTTAATTCAATAAGATACGGGTTCGTGCTCATTTCCTGGTTAGACTGTTAAACTAAAAACAAAGTCAGCTGTCCAGTCACATGCCAACAGCAGAGGACCTCCACTATGCCCGCCAGATGTTTAACTAAAGATCACGCAATTAGCAGGTTGGAATTCCTCAATTTCTGACAAAACATACGCTGTTCTAGCGTCCATACAATACAGCCAATGTGTTCTTCCATCAATGGTTTCAGCTCAGCTTCTGTTCATTGGAGGCAAGCTGCACTGAAATGTCAGTCGTCCAGGAAGGTGCAGTGGTTGCAACATGTCACTCAACAGCTGACAACATGTTCATATAGTGACAAATTGTATCCTGAAGACTTCAGACTTATAGGAACTACACTTTATTCTGAAGGTCAAGGCAAATGATTTGTACATTTGTATCTGATTACACTTGAAGCAAAAAGTAAAAATCATTATATATTTATTAAAGAAGCCTCCAAATCAAAACATGGAATTCAATTATTTATATAATGTTCCTATTTTAAAGGCAACAAGACAAACTCCTTACACCGCACTTCTTTTGTGCTTAAATTATTTGTTTTTCCAAGAGACCCACACACCATAGTGCAACGATCACCTCTGACATTTTTACCCCAAAACTGTTGACATTTTTGACACCCTTGCTTCTGGCAGCCTTCAGACTCTGCATCAAAACAAAGAGTAAGCCAGATCTGCACCTCTGCACAGTTGTGTTTACCTTGTCGCAACTTGTGGCTGATCTCTGACAAATCTTTTTTTAAACACTCAGCTTTAAATGGAATGCATTAAATATGCATCAGGTTTTCTGAGGCCAGCACACATGTCATTTTGGGTTAGCCAAGGTGGAACCTGTGTGCAGCTGGAGAGTGTCTGTGGACTAAACTTTCCAAACCAGACAAATACCCCCCCCCCCACACACACACACACACACTGCGACGTGGCATTTACGAGGGAACCAAAAAAAAAAATTGCCCTTTTCACATGATGCTCCCCAGTATTTGAAAACATCCCGTCATAACATCCCTGCGCATTCATGTGCTATAATCATCATAATTATATTGATGATTTGTGTAATTTGAAATCAGCTATGGATTTCCTGTGCAGTAGCTCAATGTGACCACAATATTTGCAGTGGGAATTCTTCTGTAGGAAGCTACAGTAGGCAGCTTCACGTACGCAGAGCCTCTGAAAGTGTCTTGGACATGATTCAGGCGGTTGACGAGAGAGAAAATCATGACCTTAGCAGCATTTTTCACCACCATAATAGATGCCGTCTTACCGCAGGACACTATTTTTGTGTTGTTGTACCATAATCCAGAATGACATTAAACTTAGTTGAGTTCAAAAGTGCAGCAACTTGCATACATGATAGATCCGTTTTATTGGCAATGACATCACCCACCATTAGTGGTATTCCCAGAGCCATGCACGGACTCCCTAAAATTGAATTACTTTATGGTCTGTATTTTGTGCATTAGTGTATGCTAGGGCTGGTTATGCAACTGCAATACTTTTTGGCATCAACCAGAATGTGTTGTTGCAAGTATCAAACTGCCATGTACCTAAAGCTAATTCAAGTGCTTTGTCAGACTTCTTTACCGATTAGCCAAGACATGTCCCGTGGAAAGTGTGCAAGATGGGTTAGCACAACATGTTAACCTTCATGGCTCTCGGAGGACGAATGCCAAATAATCTGATGATCCGCTGACTTTCCAACTAGCGCCATCGTCAGGTCAAAATGCACATTTTCGTAAAATTGGTTTATGACTAAATTCCTGTAAAACTACTGAAATTCCCATCAGCCTCAGCTGTACTTTCTTTGATGTTATTTAGCAAATTCCAGCATGCTAACATGCTACGCTAAAGTGGTCAACATGGTAAACCTACCATGTTAAACATCAGCCTATTACCGCTGTCATTATGAGCATGTTGGCATGCTGTCATTAGCATGTAGCGTCAGTGATTAGGCACTGTGCAGCCTCACAGAGCTGCTAGCATGGTTGTAGACTCAAATTTGTTTTAAAAAGTTAGTTTCTGATTCAAATCACAATTTTGACCATTTTTACTGTTATTTTGCTTGTGACAGCTGCTTGTATTTAGGCAAGCATTTTCCAGTGGAGCAGTCTGTCTTTATTTGGTAAAGCTGCAGCAATTACACTTTTTGCCACTTGCTGTAGACAAAATTTAGGCATATTATCTCCTTATAAAGTTGTAATTGGAAACATTAAATTCAATATTTACACTCCTTTTAGCCTACCTCTACTTTCAACTCCACCAAACTCTGAAGGAAATATTTTGATATCTTCAGCGGCTAAATCCTTCACTGTATTCACCAGCTAGTCGCTAACTTTGTCCATCTACTATTTGGCCTACTATTTTTTTTTTTTAAACAGTTGCCTGCTGTGTCTGGAAACAATGCTAGCGGTGAAAGTGAAGTAAAACAAATGCCAAAACAACGAGCTGAGAGATGCTAAAATAATGCCCCATAGGGCTGTGGAGCTGCAGATCCAGGGGATAATTCTTGGTGGGTTCATCACTATAAGGACGCATAATGCATTTAATAATTTGTTCAATTGTTAATATAAAAAATATTCACTGACAGTTTTAAATGAAACAAGGTCTTGCAGAAAAACATGTTTACTTCCCCCAAGTATTGAAATAAGTTTTCTTTTGGTGTCCGTGCAGAGAGTCAGGTATTGTTTTGATAATATCAAATAAATCCTGATGATTAGTGCATGCATAAGTTTACTTTGCTTACCGATGGGTTTATTATAAAATGTTTAAAATATCCATTAGAAATTGCTTCTGGCACGGAAAGCACAGCTCCTGTTGATTCATTCTTTGATGACAACATCAAACAGCAAGGTATGAATGAGCACAGTCTATTGTATCTCAGTGTAAATTGAGGAGACGAGTAGTGTGAAGTGTGAGCCCAGTGGTAGCCTGTAACACACTGGTATGATTCAGCAGTACATCCCCAATTATTGAGCACATAACTCCCCATCAGGACGATAAAAGTCCAGCATGGGACAGCACAGTCATTGCAGGCATAGGTTCAACAGCCTGACTGTGTCCTGCTTCCCTCACACCTCCCTCTCTGCTTGTAGTCACACACATGATAAGAATATCTCGGCCAACCACAGGATATTATATCGTTAAAGAGTTTACCAACTGCTCACACGCTCACAAACACTACAGTGTAGGGATGCACGATATATATCGGACCAATGAATTATCAGCCCGATAATAGCAAAATTTATATTATCAGTTATCGGCAGATTATGAAATTTTAAGCGATAAGCAGAACTGATAATAAGAAGGCAAATTGCTTCATTGACTTAACAAGGACAGCGTCAACACGCTCCCGACACAAGAAGAAGTGCAGCACGCTGTTGTCACGCTCATTGTGAAACATGGACATGGAAAGTTCTCATCAATAAAATGATTTAAAATCAAATTTAATTGAAAAGAAAATCAAACTGTGCAGCTGACATGCCTGTCACTCGTCAAACTATAGTATAATATACTCTTTCAGACATTCAACCCTCAGTATTCAACAAGGAACTTACCTAAAATGAAAACTTAGTGATGCGATAAGAAGTGCAGAGGAAGCTGGGACCACTTGGCTGAGCGATGAGCATTTTCTTCAGATGTCCATCAGTCCATCTCTCTCATGCTCTAACTGCAGAATGGCTGCTCTGAACCCTGTGCTAGTACAGTACACTGTCTGATATGCAGATGCCCAGATGGGACAGCAAACAGCCTCCAGCTCCAACCGTACCAAGGAGCGAAAAACTCCAGCCTCCGTCCGATGTCGGGATCAAAGTGGGACTGTTCCTTTCCTGCTTGCATAACAATACTCGAGACAGATCCTCTGCTGCAGTTAGCGCCTGTGGATGACACTACTTAGCTGCCAGGCACGCTCTCTCTCTGACTTGCAAATGGACCTGGCGCTGCTCCAGTCCCAGTCTCTCTAAACAAAAGTGATGAGCTAAAACTGGGCCATGTACCTGGTGAAACACTCATAAAACTGCCCGACACCCCGCGCTGTCTTGCACCTCTCACTTTCTGTCACAGTTCAGCTTGGCGGGTTGCGTATGCATCTTTTCTGCCTGGCGCTCAATGTCCTGAGTCACAGCCAGAGCCAGTGAACTGGACTGATTTAAATTGTCACTGCATGTTTGTAGTTGGCTGCCTACAGGGCACAGGCTCCCTCAGTGGGAATCTGGGCCAAGGGAAGCCGACTCAGAGGTGTCTGCTCGGGGAAAAAAAAAAAGAATGACACAAGCGATGACATGGTGACATCATGGGCTCACAAACACTTTTTCTCATATAATCTTTGACATGGGGATTACAAACTGTGACTAAGACAACCCTGTCCTTGTGTGTTGTGAGGCCAAACATTGCAAAGTGACTCACGCAATTAACTCACAAGGCAGAATACGTGCAGGCCAAGGACATGTGGTGGATCGTGACTAAATTTAGTGTGTGCCGAAAGCAATGAAACAACACTCATACTGGTGTGAAGTTAGAGGACACCGCGTGGTGTGATGGTGGGTTATGTTTGATTCCCTCATCATTTGAGCAAATTTGACTCTCCTTGAAGTTAAATTGCTCTGCATGATGACTAAAGTTCATGAGGGGAGATTATAGACTGCGGCAGTTTGTAAATTAGAGCCCTACATCCTCTGCGTTGAGTCACAGACAGGAGATAAGTGAGGATTACCGTCCAAGTTGTGTACCGACTGGACATAGAAATATTCAGAAATGTGTAATGAATCTGCACACACACACACAGTGCACATATGCTGTCTGACCTTGAGAGATACAAACTGCTATCTAGATTATTTGATCCCTTGCACAGGGCTGAGCATAATCGCAGCTTAATTAAAGGTGCAAGATAAAGAATCAGCTGGTTCGCAAAAGCAGGTACAAACAGCCCAAGTGAATTGAATTGATAGCAAAGTCCTTCATCCTTCAGCCTACTCTCACAGCTTATTAACTGTGCACTTCACACTGTAATGCATGCATGTTCTGCTTCAGTTAACAAACCTTGTCACCTTTTGCATCAGCACGGCTTACAGCGAGTAGCACACACACGAAAAAAGACGGCAAGAGAGAGAGGAATCAGGGTGTGTCTCAGCATCACTCAAACATAATCTCTGCCCATATGAGACCCCTACTGACTTATTTATGAAACTGCATCTTTTCACCTCTTATTATGGCCACAGTGTGTGTGCTGCAGAGCCGGAGTCGGCCGAGAGCACATTAAACCCGGGAAAACATCAAACTGCTGCTTGTTGAATGAGACAGAGGGTCTTCCAGCTCGGGCATCCTGCCAAACCCCCTCTGCCCCGAACACAATTATCTAATTTCCCCCCTGACATGCATCTAATAATGTTTATTGGATGAACAGGGGTTATATTTTCACATCCTAATCCATCTGAATGACATTATATCAATTAGTACAAACATTTTTGGCTGCTTGTGTTTGAACAGCTTGCTTTTGTTTTCTCCCACAGACTTGGACTGAAAAGTTAAATTTAGACGGATTAGTATTTTATTTACTGGCATCCCTTAACACTGTGCAAAAAAAAGGCATTTAATTTGATGAGTGGGATTTAGGTCACCGTTGACCAGATAATACAATATTCAAATAATAAGGCAGCTAACTAACAATTATTTTGTATTGCCAATTAATAAATCAGTTATTTTCTCGATTAATCGATTGGTCCAGAAAAAGGTGAAGTGCCACATCACAATTTCTTAAAGCCCAAGCTGACACATTTAAATGTCTTCAACCCAAATATTTGGTTTAATATCATAGAAACCAAAATAACCCAGCAAATATTTAGATTTAAGAAGATAGCACCTATACATGTTTTGTGATTTTTGCTCCATAAAATTAAGGATTAATAGATGTAATCAAAATAATTGCCAAGTAATCTTCAAACTAATCTCTTCAGCTCTACAATAAAGTTAAAAACACACAGAAACATGTACTTGGAAATTGAAAAAAAATGAGTCTTCATGAGATTATTCTGGCAGAAGAAACAACAACAACAACAACATGGATATAAGCCACAGTGGATTTAAGGCACCATCATGGACGAAGCCAAATACACCAACACAGTGAAAGCTAGTCGCTATGCAAACACATTCTCAGCATGAAGTCAACTCACCCCCTGCGGCTATTTCCTCCTCACCTGACAACTTGGCAAAGCTTCTGTGGAAAATGCTGCCAAAAGGGAGACCATTACCAGGGGAGGGGTCCTGTCTTCAAGTCAGGTCAGATGCCAAAAAGAGACTGTGCCGAATTCCTCCACGAGACTCCAATAAGTAATCACCACCCCTCCGTACACTGATGGATGGACCACAGCCCAGCCCAGTCTCTCTGCCTCTTATCTTGCTTTGCCTCTTATCCTCTCTTTTTCCTCAGGATTAAATCCACTGAGTCTCTGTCACTCTCTTCCTCCTCTCTGTCATGGGCATAATCACATGTACACATGCAAAACACAACTAGCCAAGGCGGATGTCCACAGAGCAGAGACAGAGGGCTAATGTTGGCCAATAGCTGGCTATAAATAGGCTTCTTGAGTTCATCATTGTCTCTTCCTATGATGTTGAAGAGCCTAGAGGGCTTGGAGAGAGGGAGGAAGGCAGAGCAGTGCAGCATCACTCTCTGCTGGCTTTTACACTGGTCCATGTATGGACTACAGTGTCCCTATCAGTTTCACCTTTCCTGAGTCTCCTCTTCCATGTGGAGAGATCTGAGCTGATTTGATTGTTTTTTTTAAATGAATGATGAAACAAAATAAGGAATAAATAAATCCAGGGTGCATGAGATTGCACTTTGGACTGCAGCAGCAGGCTGACTTTATCTTTACAATGACCATACATTTATCTATCATAATGTAAAAGGTCACATCATGTGTGATTTGCTCTAATAAAGCATGAGAGACAGTGAACCCCAACCTACACAGTTGCTGAATGTCAGGGGGCAAAAATCACCAGTAAAATGCCAGCAATGGTCTGAGTGTAGTGGTTGTAGTATTCGTTGCTGTGTATAGTGTCAGTCCACAGGCACACATGCAAATACTACGTTTCTGTTGCAGTGGTGAAATTATATTTCTTCCGTTTTGTTCAGTGAAAACTGTGCATCTTTGGAGATTTAAAAAAAAAAAAGGATTAGGTTGTTTTTTTGCCACCTCTTATGCTGTTTAAACCTGTTACATACCCATTGAATCAACCCATCGAATCACCCGAACAACGCATTTTCATAAAGTTTAAAACAGGGAGGTTTTTCATAGCTCATGAAATGTTCAAGTTTTGGAAATTTTGGAGGTTTTCACAGGACAGCAGCCATTTGTCAACAAAAACACACAGTAACTTCTTACATATAACATTATATAGCAATCAAAGAACGTATACGCTATGAAATGAAATCTGCCACTAAAATTAAACGTAAGGTTACATTATTGTAACCTTTGTTCTATAAGCGCAGGCGGAGCCCTCTACTGGACTCTATGGGTATTACTCTCCTTTAACCACGATCATGTATTCGCCCACTGAAAAATTGCATAAATGTAGTCGGCCAACCAGGATGGGCCTATCTGAATACGTGGGGGGGAAAAACCTGCGTATATAAGGGATGTCCATGCAAAATGCAGTTAAAGATATATTGGTCAAAGATGTAGGTCAAGTTTTAATATTAGTATAGGTACAGTATACGACCAAACATACCTTTTTGTTTCATGTATACAAATGATGATTCACTTTCCTGATGTTAGATTTTTTTTTTGTTTCGAGCTAGATCAGAAACAATTTAACATTCCTAGAGAGAAATGTCTGACTGACCCATTACTCACTGAGTCACAATAATCACTTAAAGCCATGGAGAGGGTTTGAGACGGTGAGTAATCCACTGAGCAAGAAGGAACATCCCATGATTTCTGCAGAGACACCTTGTAAGGCAGCGGCCAAGGCTGTGCTTCTTAGATCGGACAGATTGTCGCTCTCAGTACTATATGTAATTGCTGCATCACCTTTGACTTAATGAAACACTACATTTATAAACAACACTGGAGTCCCGTCTATGGTCCAGTTTACGCAACAAAAAGACATTTGTTAAGGTTAGGAAACGCTTTTTTCAATTCATAAAACAGTCACAAAATCTAATCTATAAGATTCACTTTGGTTAAGGTTAAGGACAAAATGGTGATTTCAGTTATATGTTTAGAAAAAATCTGTTCGGAAAGTACTGACGACATTTAATCTTTAGGATTACAGCCGAAGTGTTTTTCTGGATTGTTTATTCTGTAAAATAAAAGTTTTCATATCGGGGCATATCAGCAAACATAAACGCCGATACGGATATGTCTGTGAAAGGCTCATATCGGCCGATTTTATTGGCCAACAGATATATCGATCGGGCTCTACATACTGACGAGTGCCTACGAGCTTAATAAAATAGGAAGATTGCTGCAGTAGAGAAATTAGCTGTATATTTTAGCAGCTTAAGGGCAGCAGAAATAATCTTCAAACACAGCATTGCCATGTTTTGTGATGTGATAAATTTGAGAGTTGCTTATTTACACATCCATCACACATGTAGAAAAAAAATTAGCTTTAAAAGCATAATACTCACTTTCCTTTTAGCTCTGTTTTGGTCTCCACCAACTCCTGAGGCAGGCTCTTTAGCTGCAAAATGTATAATGTGTTCACCAGCTAGCCACCAACCGTGTTTGTCTTCTGTTTGGTACTGTGCGGGTAGTGTACCATGGGTTTTTAGAGATTTAGAGAATAGCTGCAGCTGGAAACAATCTAATGAGAACGGTATGAGTGAGTAAAGCAAACAATATAGTTGTACTCAGTAAGCAAAACAATGAGCTGAAGATTGAACACATTGCTGATGTCTTGTCATATTGCTTCTCAGTATGGAAGTCCACAAAACCAGAAACAGTCACCTCTTCTTTCCATTTGGTGTCTCGATTGTGCAGAATTACCTTGAACCTTAACAGCTCCTTTGTAGACAAGTTACCATCCATCTGTTGCTTTTAACATTTCATTCTGACTGTTTTCTGGCATGACGTTCTGTGATTTCACCAATTAGGACATAGAGATGGTGGATATCATGTCTCTTGTAGTCTCCCATCCTCCCCATCCATCAAAAACAACTTTCACTCTGTCTCCTCCTTTAACAGCCTCCGTCTCTCCCTTTTTCTGTTTGTGTGCCGACTCCTCCCTCAGTTCACTCAGCCTCCCTGTGCTTCTCCTCATCAGACCAGTGACTCTTCTCAACTCAGTCATTGCCTGACACCACTGACAGGATCAGCCTTTCACCTCAGTGCAGGTAGGTTTGTTTAAGTTGTAAAGATATAGAACACATAATTTCTCGATTTAATGGCAGAATTACTGGTTGTTGGTTAGATTATGTCTTGATGCGTCATCGATTTGTGCTTGAAAAGAGTTAATTTGAAGAGAAAGTATAAACTTTGTTTTACTACGATCAAATTGATCAAATAAAATACAATGGAAGCATTTTTTTTTAATTTTTTTTTTTTTGCTAGAATTTTAGATTTGCATACAGTTAAGAGGCCAAACTTTCATGTTTGAAATTTCATCTTAATTGAGCAGAATGGGTTTAAGCTGCCAACATGTTTCCTGAGCGTCAGCAGAAAAGGCAAATAAGAAAACAACCTTGAAAAGGTGCCACTGTAAAAACACCATAATTAAACTCGGAGTCTATACCAAAACTATCCCCAAACGGTGCTCGTTTTATTTTCTTGCAGCTTGTTGGGTTGTCTGAGGTCACGACTTTTAACATGTGTGATTACAAAATGAAATGTGGGGAATTTCCTGTTTATCCAAGGCCAAACTGGTAGATTGCTGCCTTTCTGTGCGAGATAACAATACATGAGTCGTCACCATAAAACTGACACTGATGCTGTGTCCATGTAGAGTGTATTGTGATGTCATCTCATCAGTATGAGGTGATTTGGTGCCATGTGAGCAACACCAGCAGGTACTTTGTATTTTACAATCAGGAATGAACAGTCCTTCAGATATCCAGCTACTACTACAAGAAGAGGGAAAGAAAAAGGAGTGTATTATAGCGAGCTGGTACCTCTCCTTTTATAGGTATTGTATTGCATCTAGCCTTACGTGGTGCAGAGGGCCTCCATCTGCTGAGTAACACTGATTCTCCACGAGTGAGATGTTATATATACAGAGGATGAAAAATGTACACAACGGGCTCTCCTGCATGCTTACAGAATGCCTTTTGGAGGAGGAAACAAGTGCGGCTGCTGCCAGAAAACCGTCTACTTCGCTGAGGAGGTGCAGTGTGAGGGCAAGAGCTGGCATAAATCCTGTTTTTTGTGCAGTAAGTATAAAAGTTCTCAGGTAATCCGCTTCATTCGTCTCCATTCCCCCGGGGATTGCAAACGACTCTGAAATCACAAGAAGTGCCAGGCTGGAATGCAGAGTATTTGGCATCAGAGTAGGAAAGAGAGAATCTGCAGGTCTTTCGCTCAGGCAACTCGGACCTTATTTGGATCCAGCAGAAACATGTGACCAAGGCTTGGTCTTCCTTATATGGCAGAGGAAGGTACACACACTCCCCCCTCCAGCACAGACAAGTATTTATCTGAGCCAGCTAAGCACATAGTGGGTATGCCATTTTTCCCTCTTTAAAATGTCATACATAGTTTGTGGTAATGTCAAAAAAATGCTAAGAACTGTTGTTGAGAGTGTGGTTTGCTTGGTGTGTCATATGCTTGTGAGCTACAGAAGGAGAAATCATTTTATACATCTGTATTTCTAACTTGCCCCCCCACCCCCTTTTTTTGCTGTGTTGTAAGTGGTCTGTAAGAAGAACTTGGACAGCACAACAGTGGCTGTTCATGTGGATGAGATCTACTGCAAATCATGCTATGGCAAGAAATATGGGCCCAAAGGCTACGGCTTCGGAGGTGGAGCCGGCACTCTAAGTATGGACACAGGAGAAGGACTTGGAATCAAGCCTGAAGTGTGAGCGGAACAGCACTTCCTCCTGTTATTTTAACTGTTCAGAAGAGTATACACTACAGCTACAGAATAACAGTATATTTCATATAATTTTCTAAACAGAACAAAGCTACTTCTACATGTACTGGATCAAAAGCCTCAACTGAGGGATGGAACAAAAAATGAGCCACATATCTGAAGTGTTTCAGATTCCATCCAGCGGTTTCCTCCCTCCGTGGACTTAAACTTAAGGCCTTCTTCAAACAGTGCTTTTTTTCCTTGACAGACAAGGTCCTCATCGCCCTACAAATAACCCGAACGCCTCAAAGTTTGCCCAGAAATCAGCAGGCTCAGATGTGTGTCCTCGATGTGGGAAAACAGTGTACGCAGCAGAGAAGGTTATCGGAGGAGGCAATGTAAGAACCATCTACGTGTATATTGTTATCTCACTTTACAAACAGAGATTTGTCAGTTCACTGTATATTTTTGATCTTGAACCACCTCTCTGCTCTCCCTCATTAGTCCTGGCATAAAGGCTGCTTTCGCTGTGCCAAGTGTGGCAAAGGACTTGAGTCCACAACCCTTGCTGATAGAGAAGGAGAGATCTTCTGTAAAGGTCTGTGTCCACCCACACAAGCTTTAAAGATTGGTGTTGGATTACAGTAGCTGATGGGCTAAAAAATTAAAACGCCAGCGATTCTGACAATCAATTATTCATTTTTCCAGCAAAAAATGCAAACATTCCCTTGTTCCATCTTCTAAATGTGAGGATTTGCTGATATTCTTTGTCTTATGTAACAGCAAATTGAGTATCTTTGGGGGTTTGGACTGTTGGTCTCATACAAAAAAGGCAATTTCATTAGCAGAGTTGAAACGGCTGAAACGAGTATCCGGTACACACATTCTACTTTTAATAAAGGAAATCCTCATTGAGAAGCTGACAGATGTTTATTCATTCAAGTTCATAAAAAACTTGATTTGCAAATACTAAATACTGCTCTGTAAATAGTTTTTAAATTAATAATAATAGAAACTTCTGAACAAGCACATATCAATTTCAGGCTTAAATTAACAAGTTTTGTTTGGCCCCGTCCAGTGCTGATTTAAGCACCACCCACTTCCAGTTGAAGACCCGCCCATTCTGATTACGGATAATTGACTGTAAACAGAGACAATTCAGAAACTAAGATGGTTCACTGGCGAGTTATTTCCTTTATCGCACATGGGAGATGTTAGCCTTGAAGGCTTTCTTCCAAAAACATTATTGTAACACGTGTTCAATGTTATGAAAGGGTGTATTTTAATCCAAACCTTGAGGTTTTCCTAAACGTAACCAAGTGTTTTTGGTGTGTAAACCTAACCAAGTATTTATGGTGCCTAAAAAAAAAAATTTTTACCACCACCCCCAATCTCCTGGGTACAAGCCCTAGACACAACCCACTCAGAAGAGGCTTAGCTCTGTCAGAAAGCTGCCCGAAAGCTGCCTGACAGAAAGCCTTCAAGGCTAACTTCTCCCATCTGCTATCTGTGTCACATAGGTTTCGTCACTGCCCCGCCACTTTAGGAGACTATCAAAAGTTCCTGAGTCCTGAGCCTTTTTCAGACAGAAAATGACCCGTGTTCGAGACCTGATTCTGCCTCAGGAACACACTCCCGCGAGATCTCGAGATCCGTAGCAATCGTGTCAATCTAGCTGATTAAAACCAGAGGTAAAATAAAAAACATACACTTATGACTGTATCTAATGTTGTATTGTTATGACATAGACAAGCAATAGGTTTCATTAATGTGTTGGTGGGGATGGGCAGGAGAGGCGGAAGTGAATACCATTTCATATCAATGGCATAGCTTGTAATGCGTTATCTTTGTTTTAGAGCATCTTTGCTGTAAAGAAGAATGACATGAGAGCTCACCAAAAGTGAAGCTACAACATCTTGGTTGCCCTCTGGTGGCTGGATGCAGTATAGGTCATAAATCCCACCATTTCCAGGTTTAGCAGATGGAACAAAGCTGGATCAAGCTAAAAACGTAGTACAGTAAAGTACATGCCAAATAAATTTTTTCCCCAATGATGGCTTCTGACATTTTAGTTCGTCCTTAAAACACTGATGTATGTTTATGTATTCATTCGCTTCTAATAAGTTTGGTTTTAATTAGTTATTTGATGCTATAAAAAGTGGGTGAAGCGTCATGATTGACAGCTGAGCCGTGCTCCTCACATTAAAACTACACAAAACAGTTGTCACCGATGAGAAATTATTTCTAGTATTCTTATTAAGCAAATGCAAACTGGAAAAATTCTCAGGTGAATTAATCAATACTGCATTACCGTCATGCAGCACTTGCAGTTATTTTGTGCTATGCAGCATACTGTAATTGTAAAGACACTGTAAATTGTACAGTAGCCTACTTTAGATGCAAGTGGTTGAGGTAACCTCAGCTAATAGCATCTGATCCTCAACATGCAGAGCAGAAGCAGTTGCTCCAAATTGCTTAAGACAGACGTCCAATAGGTCAGCAGGCCCTCTGACCTTTTGCCATTTCGTATCTTTTTATTCTGTGGTTCTGATAATGTGGCTCTGCAAATTGAGGTTTAATAAACCATTAGTTTGTGTGATTCTAACTCCAGTCTGCCAGTGTTTCACAGTCTCTGTAATGTCATTCACAGGTTGCTATGCAAAGAACTTTGGTCCCAAGGGATTTGGCTTTGGTCAGGGTGCAGGAGCTCTGGCTCATTCCCAGTAAAGCCTGAAGCCTTGACTCACCTGGGATGGACATCTGCGCTCTGATATCATCGCTTTCACATCCTCTCGTCAATATGTAGCCTATTTTACTCTGTTTCCACTCCAGCTAAAGGCAAAAAGGAATGAAAGAAGTACAAAACATACAGTTTTAGTGCAAGTTCACTGAGCATGTTTTACTCTGTGTTGCATGTGAATTTGGATTATGATGTCCTTGTTTGTGACTGCAGATATCCGGCTAAACATTTTATAACACACTAAATTTAAAAAAAAAAACTTTAACACTGATGTGCTCATTGTGTGTGTTTGAACTGAGTGGTCAACAGCAAGCTGGCTTAGAAGAAAAAGAAAATGACAACAAATTAAGCTCCGTGGTGCAACACTAAGAGGTGCCATGCACGTGCACTGTAATAACAGGAGTGAGTTTGACAAATGTTGAATTTTTTATTAATATCTGAATCTGTGTTTGAGCGAGAACACAATAAAATCAACAAGACAGCTGTAAAAAAAAAAAAGCATTATGTTCAGTTAAACTCAAGATAAAGCCTTCTTTTCTGCCTTACATGTCAAATGGTGTGCATTTATTCCCCCCCTTATTCCTTCGTGATATAAAATTTGGCATGCCTCACACAACTGTCTCTGTTCTTTTTATGGTTCTGGTCTGATGAAATCAGTGTGTACGTTCACGTGGGTGTGCTTCTCATTCCTTGTAATCATCATCAAACAGAGTAAAGGGCCGACTGTTGTGGTGAACAACGAAGTCGCAGTGCTCAGCCCTATCTCTGCCTGCACCGAAGGGTTGGCACAATAACCAGAGTGCCAGGCAGCTGCAGTGGTGGTGGTCAGGGCTGCGTTTTGTTTTGGCACCAACGACAACATGAGTCACATCAACAAGAAAACAAAATCTGTGCAAAGATTAAAGTATTACACTGGGATCCGTTCCAGAGCTTTCATGTGTTTAGATTATTCGATAGATACAATTAATAGGTGGAACAAAAATGTGCTTTATCTCTGACCTTGTACACTTCTTAAAATAGACCAACACCCTGCTGTAAGAATGAAAACACTTATGGAGCCCCTTCAGTCGTTCAGCCACCAGAGGGCAATAGAGAGACCTGATCTTACTTGTTCACTTGAAAAATATGATATTATAGCTGCCGAAAGACAAATGAGAAATACAGGAGGATCCATCAGCTGAACTGTTTCTGCATAACCCAGGTCTTGAACTCAATAGTCTTCGTCATTTACCACCAAAGGAATATCGTGAGCTGGCAGGAATTAGTTTCATACAACTTTATTGATCCCAAGAAGGTGCATGCATTTGCAGCTTACCCGGTCCATATATACAACTCCATACATAAGATTATGAGAATAAGAATTATGAAGTGGCTTCACACATGACAAATACATGATGGCCTATAAGCTCGAGAGCCCGGACCACAATAATTTAAAACAAATGACAAAGCTCTTTGAAATCAGTGTTTCTCAGTCCTGGTTGTGGAGACCCCCCTGCCCTTCATGTTTTAGACTTTTCTCTGCTCCAACGCACCTGATTCAAATGAGCAGCTCGTTATGATGACGAGCTGCTCATTTGAATCAGGTGCTTTGGAGCAGGAACACACCTAAAACATGCAGGGCAGGGGGGTCTCCAGCACTATGAACAAGATGCTCATACTGCATCACCATTTTCTTATTATTGAAAGTGTATTGACCGTTTTGCAAAAACCCTTCCCAAAACAGCAACCTTCCGTAGCTTAGCAGCTTAGCACGGCAGGTCTGTCAAACTTTGAATTTCTCCGAATGCTGAAGGTGTGTACGGGGCTGTTGTAAAACAACAATACTCTTTCGTTTGCCAAAATCAAAACGCAAGATCAAATGTTTAAGGAATGGATTGTGTGGTTGTTTGTGTACTCTAACATAAGCTGCAAATGTTAGCCTGCCCTGCTAACTAGCTTACTGTCTACAGTAGGGTGACCAGACGTCCCCGTTTTTGGTGGCCTGTCCCCAGCTGGAGCTGTCCCCGGAAATGTCCTCGTTTTTGGCTGGACCGTAGAGGGCCAGCCCTATGGGTTGTGTCTGACTAACTGAGTGAGTGAGTAAGTGATGAAGTTGCGGGATTGGTCAGTCGAGTGTAGGAGTGGCTACGTCATCAGGGGGCGTT
>JBBPCS010000379.1:0-10932 GCA_037974645.1 Hollardia meadi | reverse complement strand
AAATGAAATGTTTTATGTCCATATCTACAACAAGTAGGCTAGGCCATCACAATAAGAGTAATAGGTTAATTCTAGTAAAGTAGAGATTTGGGGTTCTCTTAAAAAAAAGATGCGTATACAGTATATAGTTTGAAAATATCGGCATATCAGATATCGGCAAAAATCCAATATCGTGCATCCCTAACCATTTGCCAACCAGCTGAAGTATACCGATTGGCCCTAGGGTTCCTCCGCTCACTCTGCCAACCTAGACTGCGGACTTTTGAGAGACTCTGGGGACTTTCACAGGTTTTCCACAAGATCAACAGTTCAGCAGGAAAGGAGGGGTTGCCAGAGCTCGGCAATCTTTCTCTCTTTCTCTCCAAATTGGACTCTTGACTGTTCAGCCTCAGCTTTCCACATCAGGTTTTGAGTTTTTACAATAATATCAGAAATCAGTGAGTACTATTCTATAACTAAAAGAGTTATTAGTTTAAGTGTTTTATAAAATCAAATTGAGCTGTATTGCTTTGCCCTTGCTTAAATATTACAATAAATTAGTGATCTGCAGTTAAAGCATAAATTGTGCACATTGAGTTTATAACTTCATAATGGTAGTAAAACTGTTAGGTGAAGTGTGCTAACATCATAAAGGTTCTTACAGGTTACTCTAGCCAACGAAATTAACCAACCCTTGGGGCTTATTTTCCTAGCCACCAAAACCCATCCTAGCACAATACCAAGTGCACTGATCAATGACAGGAGAGCTGTCGTTAACGGACGTGGCTGGTGATAGTATTTGACCTTAGGGCTATTCGGTCAGGTGCTGTGCCAGAGCAAGCAGGGTAGGCGTTCGGATGTAGTTAGAAGCTAGGTGTGTCTCCTGGCCACCAGCTTAAACAGTCCTCATTTTATTCCTACTAGAGGTAATACCTATAGGGCTTAGAGGATCGGACCCTTTAAACGGGAGAGCTGGATGTTACCTCCTGTACAGGGGTGACTTGGGATCTAACAATATATACAATATCTGCTAAGAAGACAAGCCATCCTTCATATAAAAAACATCTGTGGCTTTCACATGTATCAAACAAGTCAAACATGATTGCTGTGCTGTAAAATTAGATTAAAACACATAAAAAATAAAAAATAAATCTTTATCCAGTTTTGGCTATTGCGAAAAACCTTGGGACTAGTATTTTGGAATCCTTTACTTTAGACTGACTACTAGGTGACTTTTAATCATGTTCAAGTAGTTTTAGAAATTGTTCAACCAAAAGTGCATCTGAACTTACTCTTTCACCTCTTGATCAGTCAGCTCTTCTATTTTCTCAAGAGCAAGTTGCCTGCGTCGGAGCTCTTTTATTTCCTCAAGAACAATTAGTGTGCGTTGGAGCTCTTCTTTTTCCTTAAGGGCTAGTTGAATGTGTTGGAGCTTTTCTTTTTTCTCAAGGGCAACTTGAATGCGTCGGTCAAAGTCTTTAATTTGTCCTGAGTGGGGGTTTTGGTCCTGTCTCATGCGGTGATGCAGTGTGATGCTCCTAAAACCATGCAAAACATGCCAGTGTTAGTCAAGTAAGGAAAACATTTCAAAACTGAGTCTCATTAGCTGGTGTGATTACCATACCTGAGCTCTGGTTTGGCACGTTCTTGGCGGACAGCCCTCTGGGAAAACTGAAGGGTGCAGTCTGGATAAGGGTAATCGAGCATCTCTACTTGTTGGCTGTAGACCCTGAGGGGCCTTAGCCTGTCCCCAAACTTTAACAGGTAGTCTGTGTTACAAAAGCAAAAGGCATACACAACACGGGTTATAGTAACAAAAAAGAAATGCCGCTGAAATTTCAGCAAAGAAACAAAGCACTTGCCTGCAACAACATCAACAGACTTGTTGGATGGGCCGCAGTAAAGAATAACTTGTTTCTTGTTCTCATCTTTTGGGTCTTCAAATTTCCTTTGGTTCTTAGAGTTCAGCACAAAGAAACAGTACACTATGTACACACCTAGTATTGTCTTTCCAGTTCCTAAAAGACAAATGGGAAAAATCACAAAAGCATTTTCAAAAAATATCAAATATGAAGTTGAAGTTCCAGGTCTTACCAGGTGGTCCCCATATAAGTGTGAAGGTGTTATTTAGCGCTTTATCCACAGCAACATGCTGACTCCAGTTTAGCTTTGGCAGTCCAGTTGGTAGCTCCGTCCTCATGTTATTCCAGTTTGTTCTTACTGCAAATACAAAATTACATTGTACAGATATGCACAACGTGTATTCTATTTTTTCCAATTTATGTATGACACACATGGAAACAAATCATTAAACTCTATGGAACTATTAACTGCTGATGGACATACCCTCCTTTGGAATGTGCTGTCCAAGTGCTATAGCCTTGACAAGATTACATGCAGATGTAATACTGACAACAGCATTTTCTGTCCGGCTACAAAAAAAGATGTCAACAGTTTAATCTAAAGCTGAAAAAGAAATGGTCTATCATCATATAACCTCAAGTTATTGCAAGAAAAATGTGAGATGAAAAGTATGAAAAGTCAAACTATAAGCAATGTTATATTGATATGGTCAAAGTAAACTACACTTGAACTTACATGTTAGGCAGGAGCTTTGGGATTATCTCAACTGTGAAACAAGTGTTTTTCTGAAAGACGCAATCGGGAATGTTCTCCATCGGCAGGTGATGGACATAGAACTCCATTTTACTTCCTTCATTTGGAGGGTTTTTCCTTTCTTCTACTATTCTTGTGACACCATGGGCCACCCACGTGAACTCTCTTGGGTCCACCACTGCAGAATGGTTCAGGGTTTCAGTCAACTTCAGACCTCTTTTCCGTATGCACAGTAAGCACTTTGAAAGGTTACATTCAATGGCCCATTCATTGATCCATGCCAGAGGTAAGAAGAGGCTTCCTGTTAGTGTCCCTTCCTGCTCTTGACTGAAGTTCACCACCAGGTTCTCAATAATTATGCTGTCACTTTCATCCACTGCAGTGGCAGCCGATTCCATCTCACACATTGGTTTCCAGATCCGTACATACTCCTTTGTGTCAGTATAATGAATCCTTGATGGATCATCTGCAGGTCTGGAGAAGCATGTGATGGGACTGTGGACATGGTCAACACAAATCTCAAAGTTTGGTTTAATGCGCACCAACTGAACAGCAGGCATGTGATAACCTCTTTTTATCTCAGATGTCATTTGGACATGAAGGGTGTCACCTGTTTGCAACTGGAGGTTTATGTCAACCTCATGTCCCCATTGTACCTTTAGTACCTCTTGTTTCTCAGAAGCATATGTGGTAGTCTTGGAATGAGGCATCTCAGATGACTGTTGCGGAATATTTTGTTTATCCATTTGATTTGTATTAACACCCAGTACGAGAGACTTTGCATGATCCCAGTTCTCTTTGTCAATTGCTTCGACAGTGGCTCTCCACATTTTCAGCGGAAGCTCAATGCAGGGACCACAGTCTGGCATTTTCAACTCTTGGTAGATTTGCATGGTGTCAACTGCATAGATCCGCCTTTTCCATGTAAGAGTGATGCAGTGATTTGCTTCATCATACAATGGTTGGTCCCACAATTGTAAATCTTTGTACATAATTGATAAGCTCTCCGCAAATATGTTCCTGTTAAAAGGAAATGACAGTGCAAAATTATCTCTGTTGGGAGCCGCACTTACAACAAAGGCTAACTTTGAAGCACTTTGTTTTTTCATGCTCACTGCATAGGAGATCTGCTCAGCCTTTTGTTCATACTCCTTGGCATTCTTGATGTCGTGCTCAAATTGACTGCACAATGTCGAAATCTCTGTTTGAGTGTATTGGACATCCCTGTTACATATGATGGAGTGCAAAAGTCTCTGCAAGACGACGTCCATGTACCGGCGTATCGGTGAGGATGTTTGTGTGTAAGATTTTACATTCAGAGAATAATGCCCTACCCTTGCTTTGGGAGAGGAGTTGGAACGGATGACATAAGCTTTACTAGAGCACCTTCTGAACTCATCAACGACTGGCTGGAGCAGTGGGTGGATGTCATCTGCAGCTATCAGGTCCACCATTTTGTCTATATCACCTGTTAAGGCAGCTGACTGGATATCTTTCCACACTTTTGTAAGTATGCGGAAATTGTCACAGTTTGGGGCTTGTTCGTTGTGATCAACTTTGTGTCGCACATGAAAAGACAATGGTATTAATTCTGCACATTTGTTCTCTTTAAATTCTTCTATCTTTTCAGGATTTGGTTTTGCCTGACAGCGAAGGGGTGTGCAATCCTTGGTTTTTACTGAACCAATCAAAGCCTCAGATGCAAATGTATTGAATAAAACACTCAGCTCTTCAATCATGAGATTGGCTTTGCGCTTTCCGGGTAGTCTCTGATCATCAGGTTGAGAATAAGCCCAATCCACAAGTCTTATCTTCCTTTGAGCTTTTGCAAAACAGTAAGCCACTGTGACACAGTCTTCTACGGTGTCAAATTTAGGCCCCTTTCCATATCTTTTGGAGATAATTTTCTCTGCCTCCTCATAGAACAACTGCTTGTTAGATTTGATCTTTGACAGCCGGAATTTGGTCTCAATGATCTCATTTGTTTGCTTGTTTACTTTGAACATTAATGAAACCACCTTGCGAACTTGACCTGACAGAAGACTGAAGTATCTAGTGCTCAAGTCTTTGGGGAACATATGAATGTTTTTTCCCCCACTGCCGAAATATGTAATCCCACGTTGTTTTGCATCCTCATCTAATTTACCATCTTGACTCACAAAGCTCACTACATCTGCAATATGGATTCCCAACTCATATTGGTCTCCAATTTCCCTGACACTGATGGCATCATCTAAGTCTTCTGCATCTTTTGGATCAACAGTGAAAGTGATTACATCACATATGTCCTGCCTGTACATCCCATGTTCATCTTCGAAGGAGAATTCCTCATCTGATGTGCATGTAGTGGGTGCAACTTTAAATTCTTCATTCAGGATCCTTAATCCATCATCCAAAGATCTTCCGACTGGAATAATATCTATGACGTTCCCCAAAGGGAAATAACAATGTTCTTTCCAGCCGATCACTTGCACCACAAATACACTATTCTGTTTGAGCTTTTCATCAAGATGTTTGTATGCTGCAACAGTCCATCGTCCGTCATTTTGCTCCCATATTGGAATGAAGTTACGTTTTTTCTTGCTGATTAATATACGTACTTTGGGCGCAGATTTTGTAATGGGCATCATGGTCCTTCTGACATAGTCAGAATTATCTTTTTTGCTGTGATCCTCATCCTCAAGCAGGCACACAAGTACACGGGCTGATTCCTCTTCTTTGGTGATGCTGACCACCCTGGCTGTATGCAAGACCACTTCGTCTCCAGTGAAGACCATACCCAGGTTTGCCCTTCCCTTAATGCTTATACATCTGGAGGGGTTTTGAAATGGTATGACATAACCTCTATTATATGACTCCCTGACCAACTTTCCTTGCTTGTATACCTCTGGTTGTTTTTTACACAACTCCAAAAGCTCTGTGTCAACATCAGTGATATTGTATGATGTCCTTGACTTGTGCTGATTGAAGTCTTCAAGTTCCAGATTGTCTTCATCTGAACTATATTCTGTTTTAAGTTGTTCGTATTCATCCTTTAGCTCTTGAAGAATTGCATCACTGAGAGCGTTGCCGTCATCCACATGTTCAGACTTTTGAAACTTTGCAGTTTCCATAACATCTTTTTCAAAGAAACCTTCGGTAAAATGCTGTGGTGCAACACTTTTGTTGCTGATGCAATGGTCTGTGTAGCTCTTCCAGACTCCTGAGCATTTTCCAAAGCAACAGAGGGCAGCAGCATCTCCAACCACAACCACATAGGACTGAGCCCTAGTCATTGCAGTGTTTAACACACGGGCATCATTAAACAACTCCAGACCAGGCAGATGAGACTTTTTTAGGCTGTCACGTGTCTGCACAGCTGTCAATATGACTGCCCTGAATTGTTTGCCTGTTAACACATGAAGACACCATTTATTATGCAAAATGACAATGATATATAAGAAAAGTAATGTAAGCATAATGTTTGAATAGTCACATGCGCAGTTAAAGTTTAGCCATTTTTTATGTCAAACACATATATTTTTTATGTACCTTGAACATTTGCAATATTCTCAACATTGACTTCAGGGAGGCTTCTCAAAAGCGCTGTCCTAATCTGACGAACCTACAAACCATAAAAAACAATTGACATAATTAAAACTCAGACCCAAACCATGACAGTGCATGTAGAATACAGTATAAATATACATGACATTCATGTAGAAATTGTCACTATGTCATTGATGTAATTAACATTTTTGTTTCATTCTTTTGGCAACTGCAAAGTGTTAACTTACCTGAAGTCCCTCTGATAGAACGCAGATTGAGCTTGGGTTCTTGGTGCCCCAGGTCAATGGCCAGTGTTCAAGAATCTCTTTCACTTCTTCAACCACTTTGGCAACCTCTTCTTTGTTATACCAAGACATAGACACAGTGTCTAAGAGACACTCTCCCCTAACATGGTGAAACTTCAGGGCACAGCCATTTGCGGGAGCTGGAATATTTCCAACAGCTTTGATAATATCATTCTTCCCTACGTAGAGATGGGTGGACACAAACTCCACAATTTCTTTGGTCGAGCGGTAGTTTTCACTGAATATGATTCTACTGTTCTGGGCAGCATCACACTTTTGGCCTTGATAGTAGTGAAACAAGCGATTAAGGAGTGTGTGATTTGAACGGTGATGATCATCAACTGAGAAAAGCTTGGGTCCCATTTGCATGTGATCCCCAGCCAAAACAACTCTGGTGTTTGGCCCAGCAAGACCAAAGGCAATCAGGGCTTCACATTCCAGCATCTGAGAGGCTTCATCAATTAGTATGTGGGTGAAGTATCCCTCTGGAAGCTTCAGGTCCTGAAAATATCTGGCCATTGTTGTGGTGGTTACGACTATATTGTGGCGATCTAGGGCAGCTTTTGTAGGTAGTAGAAAATACTGTCGATCTTTGGAAAGAAAACAGTATTTCAAAGTAATCTCATCTGTGGATGACTTCGTTTTCCCTTGTTTGTTTGCTTTTATTCGAATTGGCCTCAGCCCATCATTTTTCTTGTCGATGAATGGATGGAAGTGATCTCTAACGTACAGATCCGCAGAACTGAAAGAAGGAATAAATGTTAGGGAAAAATGTTGGTAATGTTTCAGTAAAACCTTTTTAGAACAGAACATTTTAAAGCTAGTAGCATACCCTAGATTAACATTAGAGTAGATTTATATACTGATAGTATTTCATTAAGTACTCTTTCAATGGTATATATTACCTGTTGGTGTGAGTGCAAATTAGCACTTTGTTGTCAGGCTGCTTACAAAGCTCTCTGGCTGCTGTAGCAAGGGTGAATGTTTTTCCAGTTCCAAATGGTCCGTAAATGAGGAGTGCTGCCACACATTTTTTGACAGTGGAATTCCCTGTGATAAAGTCAAGTGATGACTTCTGCTTTGTATTCAGCTTCTCACAGTGGATGTTATTCACAGGAACTCCACAGTTTAGGAGGTCTGGCAGCACTCTTTTTGTATCAGGAAGAAGGTCTACAGCCTTGTGCATGGTGCAGAAGCTGAGGCGGTTCAGCTGAAACTGCACCTCCATTTGATACGATTCATTGCTTTTGAGTGTAAGATCAGAGCAACATTTTTTGGACAGTTCCAAATACATTTTGTTCTCACTTGTTGTGCCTTGCAGAATGATGGCTTCATAGACTTTGGAGTTTTGACCACTTGAAGATAAAGGGGCTACCAGGGCAGACTGGATGCTTCGTTTTAGTACCTGTCCCTCAGGGGTGTCTGGTGTGAGATTACAAGGAACCGAGACAGCAATGAAGACTTGTCCCTCAGGGGGTTTCCTCATGCCAAACTGCATACTGTACAATGTATCCAGTGTTGTAATTTCTCCACAAACATTTAGCCTAAAATAAATGAGAGAAAAGCTTAGGTATGGTTTTATAAATATGTGCATATTCCAAGCATCATACAACCCTCACCCTTATTTCAAAAATGTTGACATGCTGTGTAAGACAAATAAAACAGAATGTGATAATTTGCTAATAAAAAAAGACAATATATACAGTATGTGTTACTTCATCAACTTCATATATGCTTATTCTGAATTTGATGCCAGCAACACGTTTCAGACAAGTTGAGACAGGGGCAACAAACGACTAGGAAAGTTTTGGAATGCTCCAAAAACGTTTGAAACATTTCACAGGTAAAAAGGTTCATTGTTAACAGGCGATAGTATCATGATTGGGTATGAAATGAATGAACATCCTTGGTACGGTGCAGCCACCAGAGCTGATCACAGTCATTCTGGACAACGCTTGTGATTCCACCAGGCACACTGTGGCACATTTCAGAAGCGGTTCTCTACTTGACTCTGCAGAGGCTACACGCCTAGTGTATTTTAAGCCACGTGAAGTTGTACAGAGCAGAACAAGCCAGGAAGGAAGTCAGGCAAACGAACAGCATAGAGAATTTGGTTAATTTTCAAAAAACCCTGTGCAGATTACAGATTGTATATCATATCAAAACAGACAAAGAAACCACTTAACTAAGTAGCCTAATTACCAATGGTAGAAGCACAACAATCAAAAGAAAAATTAGAAGATCAACAAAATCTGAACAAATCAACAAAACTTGGCAGGCAAAACGCTTGGTGTGGTATGAAAGCCATGTAGCGTACGAAACAAAACTGTGTCGCAGCCAAAATGCAACGTGTCCGTGCCCAGTGGAATCAAGGTCTCAGTTGTTCACAAGCAAGGATGGGGCGAGGTTCACCACACATGATCGTATAAAGCAGTGAAAAAAAAGGATTTACCCTTATATTGTAGAGATACACAATATTCAGATATCCAATATGACACACTTGAGTGCCCCTGGGCTGACTTCCTGTACTGCATTAGGTTTTTGATGAATGAAGCTATTGTGGGTGTACGGGTACAACAGAGACACATGCTCATCATTTCATATTGCACTTTATTCAGCTCTGAGGAGGCAGGAGACAGTATTAAATTATTTTCCAACCCCATCCTCTCTACTCTGTAGACCCACCACCAAACCACCCAGCTCCCAGGCTGGCCATTCCCTGACACCAGTGCACTGGCCGGACTAAAGGAGGTAGGAGAATTGTTGGAGAATGACTAAGCTAGTCTATTAGACACAAGAGGGGTCACTATTGTGCTTAGTCTCAAACAAGTATTTTTGCTTGATTATTGAGATCCCGAAGTGGAGTTTGTTTTATTGAGATAAGGACTCATTCATTAACTTTGGATTTTGTATTGAGCACTGACTGCCTCCTTGGTAGTGTTTATCTATCAGTGGAGGTCTGAGAGCATTTTCTTGTTAAGTATCTAGTTATCATTATGGAATTTTAATGGAAAAGGATACAGATAAGCATATTACCTTGAAACAACCTGGTCCTCTGTCCATTCCTCATTGTACAGGAAGTGGTGCATTCTTTCTTTGTAGTTCTCATTATTCAGAGGTGTTTGGCTGTTGTAGGGGGATTTGTACAGAAAGCTATTCTGAGGAGGCTTGTACTCCTTTAACAGCTCCTCGTCTTCTTCTGTCCTGGGCACACATGGGCTGATAACCCTGTTCCCTCGATGCCAACGCTCAACACTTTGAAAGGTGGCTCCATGGTCCCCAATTTGTTCTTCTGTCCTTTTGTCCTTCCTGTCATCCAATGACAGCTGGCCAGTTCTTACTCTGAGTTTCTTCAAGAGCATTGGTCTCATGTCAAAATCTAGCACTAACCACTGTTCGTACAGGCCTGGGTTGATGGATGTGAAGGACACGGTAATGTCATAGGTCGTGTCTTCACTGAGAAAGTGTTCACCTGAAGAGTAGATGCAGGGCACAGAACACATGTCGCCGAGGGTGAAAGAAGCTCCTGGTTCCTGCTTCAGAAGGGCCACATGCACAAGCTGTCTCTGTGTGAAGAGAGAAGTGGCAGTTATGACAAAAGAAAAAAACATTTCTGGAACATGAAGAACATTGTGTGAACACTGATGCTAAGAAGACGGACAGAGCACAGATTAGCTAGACTAATAGTTAAACACAGAATTTCACTTCAGTCTCAGTTACATCACTCATGCCAGCCCATTGCATGACCATTTCACGACATATCAAATCAAATCAAATTTTATTTGTATAGTGCCAATTCACAACAAAGTTATCTCATGACACTTACCATCTAGAGTAGGTCTAGACCACACTCTTTACTATTAGTTATTAATTATTAATATACAGAAACCCAACATTTCCGCCATGAGCAAGCACTTGGCGACAGTGGCGAGGAAAAACTGCCTTTTAGAAGGCAGAAACCTCGGAGCAGACCCTGGCTCTATGGTGGGCGAGCGAGAGAGAGCGAGACAGAGAGAGAGAGCGAGACAGAGGGGGGCATGGGGGGAGAGGGGGAGACAGGCACAAACACAGATACAAAGCAAAACAGCAAAAGCTATAGAAATGTTAAAAATAGTAGTAGCTGTTATCATTTTTAAATATAGTAAGAGATATTTATCATATTATTATTAATCTATCTATAAAAGCAAGGAATCTCTGTCTGTCTGTCAGTCAGTCAGTCTCTCGCATATCTCGAGAACTGCTCATCTCATCGCGACACGTTCGATATGAATAAAATTCCAATAAACTGGTGAAATACCGCTCTGTGGCGGACCAAGTTACGGTTCTATCCGGACCCGTGACCAATTTCTGATAAATGAATGAGAAAATGTAATAATCTTCACAGAGCTTTGTTTGTTTTTCTCCCGACGGGCGCGGCTACAGAGTGCAGGCACAGCTAATCCAGTTAATACGGCAATCGTTTACCGTGATCATAGCGTCACTCAAATGAGCCAATCAAATCGAT
>JBBPCS010000378.1:0-15346 GCA_037974645.1 Hollardia meadi | reverse complement strand
GTGATTATGCCAGAAAAGGTCCCCAGTAGGTAACAAAAACGCGCGCGCGCGCACACACACACACACACACACACACAGGAAGTAGATGTTGTATATTCCACCAAAGTGTTTGCATTAGAGTTTCATGAGAAAATCCACAATGCAATGCTAAGAGAGTTTCTGACACATTTGGTGCCTTGTGAGGACACAAATATTGGACACTGCTTCTGTAGGTCTGCATGCTATGTGTCAGAAATGAGATTTTCTCCCATGATTCCTAGAAATGTTGTCAGGCGTGGTCACGATAGGATCCCATTATCAATGTTTTCTTTCTATACAGTGTTACCCTGCACTGCTGCAAATATGGCAAAACATTGCAAAAGATAAATCACACCATCCTCTCTGAATCCAAAGTTCAAGATGAGCCATTAATTGGTGCAAAATCATTTTACAATTAACATTAGGGCTGAAGCAACAATAATAGCAGTATCAGGACCAAATTAAAGTATTGCTAAACTGAGCTGCAGGCCTTACACGCTGCGTTAAGTGTCAGACTGATTGCTTTTCAACATTATAAATAAAAAACTATTGGTGGCAGTTTGTGAGAAATTAATCAAAAAATAAAAAAAAAATAGGATGCATTTTTTAATTTGATTGAAACAATGGCATATATTCTTTAAGAAAAATGTTTTCTAAAGGTTGGCTTTTTCTTGTTGGTCTGAGAAAAACAAATAATAAAAAATAATGGTATGAATGCACCCTAAAAAAATGATCTGAATCTGCTGAAAAATGCACATTGCATCTCCCATCTCTGTATTGTACAATCACACAATACTTTAACAGTATGTGGCATTTCTGCTGCTGCAGTGTTGCACACCTCATATACATCTCTTAATGGAAACATGGTCACCACTTAGCTAAATTCAATAGCTCAGAGGATTACTATCTCTACTGAAGCATGTAACAACCAAAAGGTCATATCATCAGCATAACTCAACAAACCATAATCTGCCGCTGCCTCTTTAATGGCTTTTAAAGTGTGTCAAGGCCCGAATCACTGCCACCAGTCACATTTTTAATGAACATGCCCTCCTTTTAAGTGCCAGTCATTCTGCCCAGTTTTGAATTCAGTGTCATACTATCCCCTGTTGGGTTGTGCTAGCCTAGATCGAGATGTGCACCCGAGAACATTTGGGATTGAATTGTGGCTATTTTTACTTGTCCTACTTGAACTAAATGGTTCAGACACTCAGAGGAAGAAGTCAGGCGCTGAAAAGCTTTATTGGATTCCTACAAAAAAAAAAATAACTGGAAAGAGAGTGGACGCTTCAGTGTAGAGCCATCAGAGAAAAAGAGCACCTTTTAAATAGTAGAGAGGTATAAGCTACAGAGTACATCCTCCATCCCTTGGTCTATTATTTAAAGGACACTTGCATACCGAGGAATTAAAATTAACACGCTGGGAATGATAAATGCCCATGAGAACACACACACCAGACAGGTTTAATCAAAGAAAGGTGGAATACGCTGTCTCAAGTGACCTTGCACCTCGATAAACTCAACACACGTGGTAGCAGCATTTCTTTCAGAAGCCACAGAGGACTACTGAAATGCATACGGAGCTCCTCTCCACCAGAGCAAAAATGACTCCTCTTATTAAACCATAACTCAGGAGAGAACCCAGGCCTCACACATTACCTACGCATATAGGGAATAGGCTACTGTTCCAACAACGCTGGTGCTACAATTATGTTAGGGGCTGATGACTATCATCACAAGCGTAATAAGCGCTCTACAGGAGCACTGACATGGAAGATCTTTATGGGTGCTCCTGCTGCCATCGCCAGCTCTAGTGCAGAGTCACACACACACACACAAACACACACAGACTAGCCCTCTCCTCAGCGTGTGTGTATGTGGTGTAGGTGCTGTGAAAGGATTCAGTCACTTCACAGATCAGCCATCTACTCGCTGTGACTGGCACAAGTGAGTGGGAACAAAGGAGTCACTGTGGCTGTCACACTCACTCCTCGTTACACTCACCCTTTGCCCTGCCAGCTGTCTCTCCGTCCCCTCCCACAGCTGTGGCTATACATCAAGCTAACCTTAATTCCATGCACACGCACATGCAAATATACCTCACCCGGCACACATGTCTTGGGTGGCTTCGGGGGCCTGGCTTCACCAAAAAACAAACAAACAAAAAACCCTCTTCCTCCCTGCTGGGTGCTCTTTGCCTATCCGCCATACTGACTGCACTGTTGGAGGCACAATGTTATTCATCACCACCACCAACGGCTCATCAGTATCACACCACTGCACACAGCCACAACACATTAGCTCATGCTTGCTACCAATAATACACTGGGGCTAATTTTTAAAGCATTTACCATTTAATTTGGTCTTTTGAGTGCTGCGTCACAGATGTCTGGTATTGTTCTTTTGCTCAGTGCGGCCTGCTGAGACTCTTTGCCCAACCTCCACTGTCACACCCTTTCACCACAATGCCCTCCGCTTAGTTGACAAATGCCCTGTGCCCAGCTCACCCATTAATTTGCTAACCCCTAATCTCTGCCTTCGGGCTTCCTCTCTCCACAGCCTTCCTATTATTTATTTATCCCAAACGTCTTTTTTTTAACCATATGCTACACCCATGCCCTCCCCTCCCTATGTTTACCCACTGAGAGTCTCCAGCCCTTCCTGACTGGTCAGACACGAGCCAGTGTCAGTGACAGCTCAGCCTCCACCCTAGCAATATGTGGTGGCTGGCCGCTGCTACAACACTTTCATCCCTCCTGTGTGCTTAACCCGAGTCCTACGAAGCCATTCATTGAGGCTTTGCTGGCTGCTTTATTATTGTCAAGTTACAGTAAAACTGTGGGTGGGGCTCCACAAGTCAGGCTATTTATGGACTGGGGCATCGAAGAAGAACTTAATTTTTGCCTTTTATGGGTTAAGTGAATGTAGCATACATTTATGTGAAACCGAGAGAGAGAGAGAGAGAGAGAGAGAGAGAGAGAGCGAGAGCGAGAGCGAGAGAATGGGGGAAGAAAGAGAAAAAGAAAAACACAAGAGGGGGGCATTCCTCAAGCCAGGGTTTCATTGCTGTGGGTACGATGTCATCGGATGATGTAATCTGTGCATTGCAGGCCCCCCCATGCATCTACTCACTAAGTACATGGAAACAGACACAACATGCTTCACTTGTAAGCCTGCCATGTAAATGATACTGAAAAACATTAACAGCTAACCATGGAACATAGGGTTGCAGGGTTGGTCCTGCATGTGTTGACCTTTCGCTTCACACTTCCTGTCAACAGGAAACGAATCAGTTCACATGCGCATGCTGACAGGAAGTGGCTCGCCTTCCACCTTCAGTTCAGGAGAGGCGGGTTTTTTTGTACCAAACATGCCACAATACATGTAAGAAACTTTCACCATAAGGACTGTCATACATCTGGTAGCGCTCCAGTTATTTTTAAAAATGCCATTGGTATTTCCTGTGCCTTTCTTCCACGGCACTGTCTGGGCTAGGAAATGCAGCCACACAAGTTGGAGACACGCACACACAAAAATACAAACACAGAGTGTTAAGCGTCGCCTGTAGACAACAAAGAAACAGACAAAGCAACAAGCCCCGAAGGCAACATTTAATCCAGCTAGTCTGTCATTACAATAACTCTCTTCTCTCAATAGAGAGGCAAGCTGAGACCAACTGAGCTGAGCTGTACCGTGTTATTCTTCAGTTTTTAACATAGCTGGGAATAAGATAAGGGGTCATCAGCACACTGATGCATGTGTGGCCAGCACAGACCAGCCAGGGTGACACGGGGTAAGGCAGGTGGTTTACAGATGGGAAATGTGCTCAAGCCACAAACGGCGAATGAATCCAGAGCTCACCACAATGCTACAAGTCTGAGAGACAACAACAAACTCCTTGATGTTTGTTCTCAGATGGCAGAGAAAACCTGTGTCTATATAGACTCAACGACATGGCAGGAATGACAAGAAGCAAAAAACACACAACGGGAAGAAGAACGCTCTACTGCTACTTTTTACTACATTGTGTCATCAGGCAGAAGAGAGACAAAGGTTTGATAAAGTGTCTGTATATGTTTATGAACGTCCATTTATACATGTCTGACATGCCTGATGAGGCAAACAGCCTGGGAAATTAACAGAAACAAATTTAAACCCTCCATTTCCATGCCTTCAAACATTTTGGGCAAGTTGGAACATCACCCCTTGTAAAGAAAATGTGATCTACCCATGAGCGCTCTAGCTTCACCTGTTGTTCGTATACCCCTGAGTGAGACTTTGGTGGGCCCCAAAATAAGTTGTTGTTTTCTAGATAGATTACCAAGCCACAATCGCATTGCTTGCTGGTGATGAAAGGCAGCGTCAGGGTGTGAGGGTGATTATGGCTTGCTTTTACTGAATAGTTGGAGCCAACAGAAACTCAAGGCCGGCTGCTACTGAGCTCAAAAAGTAGCAAGAGGACGAACGACCACTGGAGCCTTGTGCAGGTCAATCTATTCCACATGCCCTTTCGAACACTGCTGCAGCCGGTCAATGTGTGGGCTGCCAGGGCCAGAAACTGGACAATACAGTATGTAAATGCTGTTGTTTAGATGGAAAGCTTGGCTGAGAACATAAAGTGAAGGCTGGAGGATAGGCAGAAACACTGATAGACTGATAAGAATGGAAGACAAAAATGATACATGAAGGAAAAGACTGGAGAGGAAAAGAGGGAGATGTCAAAGTGTCTTGTTTCCCAAACATCCTTCTTTTGATTTATTCAGACACTCAGAGGCAGCCTCGACATAAAGCAACACACCTTCAATCCAAGGCTTGCAGTCCAGCCAGAGAGAACAGGCGAGCTGGTGACCTTGGCTTGTTATGGGAGGCCCTCGACTCCTCAGTCTCCTCTCTCTAAAGGGAGCCTTGACTAGTCTAACGGAAAACCCTGCTGTGGCGCTTTGACATCGCAGAGGCCCGCGCCGTGACAGAATGGGTTCAAATCCGGAGTCTCAGCCCAAACATTAATTATGCGACACGTTTAGCTGTGTGATATTGTGTTGTGACACGTTTAGTGGGAATGTTCCCCCGCCCTTTCTGCCCTTACCGCACCACAGTCCCCGTTCCCTACAAAATTAATTTAGCTCTTCATTTTAGTATTGCTGTTGTGGTTTTACATCTGCTCATTTGTAGGACTGCTTATTTAGTAGTACCCAGAAGCTGCTGTCTAACAAGTAAGGTTATCAAAAAGTATCGATACTTCGAACCATTTTAAGAATATTGTGACTCCATAATCATCAAAGAGCGACAGAGGGCACGAGGAAACGAGGAAAGGACACAGAGAGAGAGCATACTGGCAATAATGTAAAGGGTAAAATAGGATCCAGCATAACAACAGGCTAGTTTTATTTCCACTCCACTTCACCGAACCTCCGGTCATCTGTGTGTGCTGTCCACTGTCATCAAAGAACAGCGCTGACAAGATCACCATGTGTGTGGCTGTGAGACACGGAGAGATGACATGGGGCCGACCTCCGTTTGTAGCATGGCTTCAACATGGTGACTCATAGGTCTCACACACACACACACACACACACACACACACACACACACACACACACACACACACACACACACACACACAGCCGTCACACCTGTGCACATACCAGTATTGAGTGTATAAAACTCTATGTTCATCACGAGTGCACTAGTGTTAAATTAAGAATCCAGATCACGGTATTAGCTGAAATTCTTGCCAAAATCTGCTCCTTTTTCCCCTCAAACAAATACCTGTGGGAATGTTTATGAATGAATATTTGTGTGCTTTTGTGTTGAAGACTGACACAAAGACATTATCTCTATCAGGCGGAATACTTTAAAACCTTAAAATGCTGCTCTAACAGTAAAATATCAGAATCAACCTTTCAGCTGCTGCTGCACATTTGATTCCACAAAGTTACAACTAAACATCCAAGAACTCAAATGTTGCCAAACCATCGACAACAACACGCCGAAATGTCTGCATGTAACAAAATCTTCTTCCCAGGAACTCAGCTCAGCACTATGACATCATACACAGATGTAACCGAACTGATGAGAAGATTCTGGGCGGTTGGTTTTGTGTATTTACACCTCAGAAATAAGAATTGTAAATGTATTACCTCGTAGTCAAACACGTGTGCATTTGGCAGCTGACCACCTGTCTCCAGGTTCCATAAAAGCAGCAGGCAGCTAGTCTGAGGACGACAGGTTGATAGAGAGACATAGAGAAAGACAGAGAGAGAGAGAAAGAGAAGCAGATTTTTACAGAACACTGATGGACGGAGACACGTGACGACCTGACAACAGAGAATCTCCCAGTGATTAATAACCACTGTTTGCTTTCCAGTAATGGATGTATTAATAGCAACGTGATGCCGCCAGCTTTACTGCTCCTCACTCAGCATTGACCGTGTGTGTGTGTGTGCGTCTCACTACGGTGAAGTGCTCCTCTTATTGATCAGCAGGCTTTAAACTCGTCTCGGTCACATGGCCGATTGTTTCTTCTGCCTCACTGGCCGGGCAGGAACAGCAGCATTAATACTCAGGATTTTACATTCACATGCCATGTAAACACTCAACACATCGTTTTAATAATAATAATAATTAATCTGTCTTTATACCGGTGGTTACATGCTTCCACTAATACACAATTCTTAACATTTATTTTGGTTGTATGTGGATGATGACGATGGTAGAAATGATTATGGGTGTAACTTCCTGTGTGATAGCGGACGTGGTGGTAAGCTAGTTATTCCCAGTGGCTAACCATGGTGGCTGGCGGATAACGGCGGTCCTTTCTAAAGTTATTCGCCTTCAATTTAGCAACATATATAACAGATATTTGACTGAACAGTTATTTTTCTAAACTGTCCTTTGCGGAGCTCTGATACTGCTGAACAGCCAGACTAAGCTAAGCTAAATTTGTGGCTTCAACAACAGTGTTTTGAACAAAGAGAGACTGTTCCTGTGACCAGCGGTACAGTTTCCATCGCCTACCTACAGCCTACCTACCAAATTCCCTTTGGGGGCAATTTGGGGTTCAGTATCTTGCTCAAGGACACTTCGACACGCTGACAGCAGAGGTCGGGGATCGAACCACCAGTCTATGGTGGAGCTGATAACATGGTTGGCATGATTGGTTGTCATAAGAAAAAGTTGAACTCTTGTAACCTTAGCCACCTTTTTTACTCTGTTATGATCAAACCCTCAAGCCTAAATCCAAACCAATCTTAGCACTAGACAAACTCTGAATCCAGTCCCAGTCCAGTTGAAAAGAGGTTGAGCAGATAAATCAGGAAAGATCAACTCATGAATGATGAAATAAAAAGGCAGTTCATGGCTTTTCCAGACATTGGAGACATCAGGGGGGTTTGTTTTGTGTCCCTGTGAGTCCAGGCTGGCCCAAGGTGCTGTGGTTCGTCACGGAGTCCAAACACCTCTCCAAACCTCCCCGAGACTGGTTCCCACATATCAAGGACGCCAACCAGGACACTGCCTACATCGAGGTAACGCACACACTGATAGAAACGCTGAAGCGGGTCCACTCTCTCTGGGGCGCTAAAACATCTCCACTGGTGTGGTTCCACTCATTACTCTCTTGTGAATGGAAATCAATGGTGCTACATGACTTCTGGATGAGAATCACGCTGCAGCCGGGTGGACATTTCAATCTTTCACTGCGGGTCGATGCTATCATCTTGTCCTGTTTTACCTGACGTCCCTTTAGACTGCCGGGCAGTAATTACAAGGGGAAATGTCTGCTTGATTGTACCGAAAGGAAAATGATGAAAGCAAGAGGAGACGGTTGAGACAGATGAAATTACTGTCCCTCAAATAAAAGCATCCTTCTTATTTTAACGCTAACATTTTTGTTGTGCGATAACGTCTCAGTTTGATTCATAAGTTTAATAGCAGCCGAGCCAATGTGCTTTATTTTCATGCCAGCAGTCGTTCGTCAGAGAGGTGCCACACTTTTCAGACGGAGATCTTATTTCAGAAGGATTCGTATCCATTACTGTCGCCTCCACAGCACTCAGACATCATTTTGAATTCAATCAACATTTCTACAGCTGTGTCTCAAAAATGTATTTGTTATCGCGATGTCTCAAAATCAAGACGAAATGTTTTTATAGCCGCACAGTTGACTGACAGCTAAGGTACGATGTCACTCTGAGTATTTTGACTCTGACACCTCTATCAGAGGACGCAGATTTGTTACCGTTTGTCCATCCATCCATCCATCCATTACCTTCCGCTGTCCTTATACCTTCAACAGGGTCAATTCTTACATATTGCACCTTTAATGAAATGTGAAATGATGAAGAAATGTGTGAGTAATAAGAGAGCCAAAACCCCTCAAGATGTATGATTTGAAAACGGCATAATGGGTCGGTGAAAATTGAAGTTTAATTTAAAAAATGATTCATAAAATTGTTTCAAATATCATAAACCATATCTGGGGTGTGGGGGGGGGGGGGGTTTATCATTGTTAATTTTGATTTAAAAGAAATAAAAATTGTGTCTGTCCAGTATAAGACCTGTAAGGACGGCAGCGTCCTCGGAGTGACGGTGATGAGGATAGCCATGCTCACACACTGCCAGGCCCTCACACAGTCCTGCTCGTACACAGAAGGTAACACACACACACACATCTACACTTCCACCTTCCAACGCTGACATTAACAGCACGATTTAACTGCAGAAGTGTTTAAAATAACGTGTCGTTTCTCTGTTTGTCTCTCGTCCTGCAGCTGAGACCATAGTGAATGTATTAGACTTCAAGAAGGATGTAGGACTGTGGCACGCTGTCCACACTGTAAGACACACCTTCATCATGATGATGCAAAATTAAGCAGATTATTATTCTATGTTTTGTCTTTTAGTACAACATAGAAAATACAACTTAAATCCCAAAGATAGAAAAATGACTTTCTCCCTGTCAATGTTTATATCTTTGAAACAAGTAATATATATATATATATATATATATATTAACTTAATACTGTGACTTCCTGCCTCTCTGTCTCTGTCAGAGTGTAATGAACATGATGCATGTCATCAGTATTCCCTACGCCCTCATGAAGGTCAACCCTCTGTCCTGGATCCAAAAAGTCTGCCAGTACAAAGGTAACAAAATGAACCCAAACTGAGTAAAATCAAAATAAAATCATTCTAAACACTTATTTTTTTTTAATCCTAATGTGATAAATGTCTCCAGGAAGACTTTCAGCCTCTTTGTTTCTGTGGTTTTTATGTTATATTGTGATTCAGCACATTAGATTCTGAGCCTGCTGGATGGTGACCCACGTTTTTTGTCACGGGCAACAACACTGTTATTTTTTAGGTTCTACTCGCATTGATTGCTTTTTAATCTATTTGTTGTGCTTGACCTTTAACACCCTGAAATCCACGGAGCTACTTAAAGGGACAGCTCACCCCAAAATCAAAAACACATATTTCTCCTCTTCCTTGTAGTTCTGTTTATCATCTAGATAGTTTTCTTAGTGTCTTTCCAGAAATCATGACCCGGTTACTGAAGATAATCCACAGACCTTGTTGTGAGCAGTTTCATGGAGGAACTACTTTCTTTCCTACAGGGAAGAGGAAACATATGTGTTTTTGATTTTAGGGTGAACTGTACCTTTAAGCAAAAACACAACTTTTAGACCATTTAAGGATGATGTTGGTGCGTGTCTTGTGTGTAGCTAAGGTGGCGTGTGTGAAGTCGCGGGACATGCACTGGGCTCTGGTGGCCCACCGGGACCAGCGAGACGTCAACCTGATCTCCCTGCGCATGCTGGTGGTGGCTGATGGGTCAAATCCCTGTAAGAACACACACACTGTGGATGGCGCTGTACTAAAAGTCATAAAGTCATGAAAAATGTTTTTAACGGTACAATCTAACAACAGAACTCTTTGTTCTCTTTACTGTCTCATCTTTGATTGATGCTCATATTTATCTGAATTTTAGAAGAGTGTCCTAATTATACATTAGTCAGCTGTTAAGCAACATACAGATGTTTATTTAAATCCCAAAAACATATTGAGGTGGACCAGAAAGCTTGTAAATAGAGAGACAAAACCCAGGGCACAAATAAATATTTTGTGTTTGGCCAGTTCCTAAAGAATCCACAAACTTTGCTGAGACAAAAGCGTAACTAAAATTCATATTATAGAATGAAGACTAGCTGTGATGAGCGCTGACTTCACTGTTTCTCTCTATAGGGTCGATCTCATCCTGCGACGCCTTCCTCAACGTCTTCCAGTCTAAAGGTTTGAAGTCGGAGGTCATATGTCCCTGTGCAAGCTCCCCCGAGGCTCTGACTGTAGCTATAAGGAGGTATACGCACACACACACACACACACTTGGCAGATGTCATCGTGTGTGCACACATTAAACATCACAAAACACATCGAAATGCTCATCAAGACTTGCTGCACAAATTGAATTGAATTTTAAGGAAAAGTAAAGACCCAAATCATCTCTTTTCAACCGTGTCAGTGTGTACAACTCCAAGTATACTTGTAAAATATAAAAAATGTATAATATCATCAGGTTTACTTCAGCATGAGGCATCAAATCATTGAGTTTTAAAGAAAAATCCTTAAATATAAAAACGCCTGCAAATACGTTTACAGTTTGATGCCAAAATGATTTTTCCTGTGATTCTATGTGACATATAGCATAATGTCTCCTCCCTCCTCTACATCCTGTTCTTATTTAAACCATTAAAACTGACTGACTTTTGAGACACTAAACTTACAACCTTTCCACCTCTTTCATCATCCGCACTAGTTCAACATGAAAAAACCACATTACAGTCAAACCAGGGCAGCTTTCATTCACGAGTTGGCTTTAATTTTTGCTCCGTGCTCTTAATTATGACACTGTAAAAGATGCGTGTGCGTGTGTGTGTGCCACACACAGGCTAATAAATAGCACATTGCCTCAGCGGGTGTGGTAGTAATGAAGCTGCTGCAAAACTCATAAAAAACACAAAACAGGAAACACACTAACACAACTGTACGTATACTTGTGAGGACCCTCATTGACACATGGCAATCCCCAGTTTGTAATCCCTAATTTAACCTCAATTTAATTCTAAGCTTTATATTCTTAAAAAGTATTAACTCTCAAACAGCCTGATGACGAGGGGCTCAACTTCCAGAATTATTATGGCTTTCCCAAAATGTTGTGACTTTCTGAAGTTGCCGTCTCTTTGGAAAAATATCCTCAGTTTCTGAAAATGTCTAAAAAAAGATTTCCCCTCACCTCAATTTCCTAAAAATGTCCTCTCCAAAATTTACCTCGTCATAAAAAAATATTGTGACTTTCCGAAAAATGTTGCCCCTAAATATGTCGTCACTTTCCAAATCCTCACCTTACAAGAATGATCTCTTTCCCGGTATGTCCTTGCTTTCCAATAATGTCCCCAATTTAAAAGATAAGTCCTCACTTAAAACAAAATTCTCATATTAAAAAAACTTTTGTGACTTTCCTAAAATATTGTGTTTTTCCGAAAATGTCCCTTATTTAACCAAATTTTTCCCAATTTAAGAAAAAGTTGTCGCATAACAAAAATGTTTCCTTACTTTCCTAAAATAATGTTCTTTTGAAAATGTTTTCACTTTCCAAATTTTTCCCTTACTCCCAAATATTTTTCCCAATTTAAGAAAAATTCCTCACATAACAAAAACTTTACAAAAGTCAAGAAACAAAAAAGTCCTCACGATAAAAAATTCCTCTCACGTCCCCCAAAAATTTTCCCTTTTCCAAAAATATTGTCACTTTCCAAGAAATGTCCTCACAAAGACAGACAGCACTCCATTAGCCTCCATGTGATATCTGACTGGCTGTCTCCACCCGTCCTGCAGGCCCGTGGAGGAGGGCAGCACCCCTCCTGGACGCGGCGTGTTATCCATGCAGGATCTGAGTCACGGCGTGATCCGGGTCGACTCAGAGGAGAAGCTGTCGGTCCTCACGCTGCAGGATGTCGGCTCCGTCATGCCCGGAGGTGAGACATGAACACTGTTTTATTCCTTAGTTCACTTGAAGTTTCTGGTGCTTGTCTTCAGTTTTTTTGTTATTTAGACTTTTTACATCAGATTAATGTGCTGTTGGATAAAAATGCTCCGAAAAGTCGCCAAAATGTTGCTGAATTAAACAAAACAGCCACAATGACTCCAAAGGTTATCTTAAAAGTTTTACACAACCTGTACTAGACTTTCATTTCTTTCCTTCATTCTTTTCTCCTTTCTCTCCTTCTTCCCTTTTTCTTTCTTTCAATCAATCAATTCATCTGTCCTCCCTTTTCTGTTTTAACTGATCTAAAAAACATTAAAATCAGATTTAAAAAATGCAGATACAAGATTTTCGGTTATTTGGTATAATACTGGTTTATATTTTTTTTAAAAAAGAGAGATTATTTCCACCTTCTGTTAAAAGAACCTGTATCATATTTCACATGAAAACTCTTAATTTTGTAATTATTTTTTGTTGTTTAAGAAAAAGAAATTAAAATCTGAACTTCCCACTCTTCTTCTGTTGTGTCTGTAGCTGTGATGTGTACGGTGAAACCAGAAGGTGTCCCTCAGCTCTGTAAAGCTGATGAGATTGGAGAGTTGTGCGTTTGTACTGCTGCCACGGGAACCTCCTACTACGGTTTAGCCGGTATGACTAAGAACACCTTCGAGGTGAGTGTCAGAAAGATTTTCTTAACGATTTTTTTGTTTGTTTCTGTCCTGCGTTTTTGATTATATGTTTTTAACTTTACGCAGGTCTTCCCGACCTCCAACAACGGGGCTCCCATCAGCGAGTTTCCCTTCACCAGGACCGGCCTGCTGGGATTCATCGGACCTGCAGGTTTGATCTTTGTGGCGGGGAAGATGGACGGTCTGATGGTGGTCGGGGGACGTCGGCACAACGCCGACGACATCGTGGCCACGGCGCTCGCTGTGGAGCCCATGAAGTTTGTGTACAGGGGCAGGTGAGCATTTCATTTCAAGTATAGGTAGTATAATAACAAGAGTACAATAATAGAATTACTATTGGATGGAACCATGATAATCGAGATAACATGGGGGACCATGTTTGTGACACTGATGAACTGGCTGAAGTATTCCCAGTTCATAACAATAATAATAAAAAGCCTTATCGCCTGTAGTCACCAGTTGGGTTCTGACCAGAAAGTCACCAGTAGCTGATCTAAGGGGGGCGCACATGCTCGTGAGCAGTCAGTACTTCTTGATGTAATTCGGGGGTCTCGTCATGTAAAGCCTTGAAGACGCGTTGTTACCTACAAAAAGCACGACGAGGCGGTTTGACTGTGTTTCAGGATAGCGGTGTTCTCCATCACGGTGCTTCATGATGAGAGGATCGTCGTCGTGGCGGAGCAGCGGCCCGACTCCACCGAGGAGGACAGCTTCCAGTGGATGAGCCGCGTCCTGCAGGTACACACACACACACACACACACACACACACACACACACACACAGTATATGTTCCTGTGCTGTACATTCATACATGTGCATGAACAGATAAAATCTCCAGTTCCAGATCTCTGTAAGCCGGCGTGGAGACTGCGGTGAAACTTTAAAAGCCGTCTGCATTTATTTTTTTTTTCTTTACAGCTGCAATTAAACCAAATCTCTTCATTCCTTCACCCTCACAGATACTGGCTGGCTGTTCGTTAGCTCGTGTGGTTGCTCAGGATGTGATGTAACACTGAGGAAAGATGTGCACGATGAGCCCTCGCAGCTGCTAAACAGAAAAAAAAAAATACTGTAGATGATGGAAAACGTGTAGTTTGAATATTCTGTATAGGCAAATAGATTTACAGACTTTTTTTTTTTTACTGTATATCAGGTGTCAGATGTTCGTTTAATACAAATTAAAATAATATAATAAGTCATTAATGCTGTAATTGCAGCTCTTGGCAGTAATTTAAATCTAATTTTAAAAGATATTCAATGAAAATTCATTCATTCAGTTCGATCGGTGTTTAAAAGATGCCATCATGCCGTGCCTCTATGAGTTACTCTATTTGTTAATAATATCAGTAATATTCCATCAATATTTTGTATTTTTTTTAAATAGTGATTTTATTTTGGAAAGAATCTTGCTTGTTCGATATCACTGCAGACGCAGATTTACCCTCATCAACATTTCAGTCATTTATTTCTATATTTAAAGATCCTCATCAGAGCTTAAAGACACGAAACGAAAAGATTCCATTTAATCGTCTTTAAGGTGCTTTTTCTAACACATTATCGACTTTCCAGGCGATAGACGGTATCCATCAGGTGGGGGTGTACTGCCTGGCTCTGGTGCCCTCCAACACTCTGCCCAAGACTCCTCTGGGTGGCATCCACCTGTCAGAGACCAAGCAGCTGTTCCTGGAGGGGGCGCTGCACCCCTGCAACGTGCTCATGTGTCCGCACACCTGCGTCACCAACCTGCCCAAACCGCGGCAGAAACAACCAGGTAGAGTGAAACAGATAAACGTAAAGCTAATGCCAAGGTTTTAAAATGAATCTGGTGTGTTTTCCCTTCTCACGTCTTCTTCCTCCTCTTCCTCAGAGATCGGTCCTGCCTCTGTGATGGTCGGGAATCTGGTGTCAGGGAAGAGGATCGCTCAGGCCAGCGGCAGAGATCTGGGTCAGATCGAAGACAATGACCAGGCAAGGAAGGTGTGTGTGGAGAGGAGGGGGGCTGCTGGTTTTCACCATCATCGTCATCATTAACACACACATATGCATATAATGAGGCCTTCATGTTTCACGCTATGGTGGTTTATTCCCAGTCAAACAGTTTACTTGACCTTCAGTTTACATTTCACTCATTCATTCATTTATAACATTCACTGTATCACAGCATCGTCAGGCAGCAAAGCTGTTTTTGTGTGTTGCTTTGATTCATCACCTTTTTCGTGTGAAAGTCAAGCTGATGACACAGAGAACGTTTCTGTCAGGGGGCTTCGATTCTTTAGATCCAAGATGCAAAGTGACCACCTACTCTCATAATCTACAGAATGTGAAGACACAGCAGTGTTAGAGTTGTGCTGCAGAGATGTCTACTGACGTTAGCATGCTAACCAGCTAGCCCCGGCCCGTCCTGTCGCCCCTGCCAAGTTTCACGAGCTCTCTTAGCGCTTAGTCTAATAAGTAAACAAAACAAACTGACAGGAAATATTCTTACAGCTGTTTTCCTCACTGAACAGAAAAATACAAGCGTACACCTTCTGAATTCAAGTTTCTCTCTTTGACCCAACTAAGACGAGCTCAATCGCCTCGTTAACTCATCGTAAA
>JBBPCS010000377.1:0-58575 GCA_037974645.1 Hollardia meadi | reverse complement strand
TGTAGTGAAGTACAATACTTGCAATAGAAGTACTTAAAGGTGCATTGTGGAAACAATGCAAGGAAACATAACACAATGAGTTGTAACACCCGTCTGTCCTCTGCTCCACTCCTTGCGTGTAGAGGGCTAACCCTAAACCCCACCCACGTTGTAGAGGAGAGACCGTGGCTGACTCTGTGCGCCCATGGGTGTGTTGGTCTTAAAATGAGTTGTCAACAGGCACATTGTTGGCGCATTGCTATCTTGAGGCAGGAGAAATCGATTGTGCCATTGAACAACAAAACCTGGTCTAAAGTCAATGGCGCAAAATATTTCCTACTATTTAAAGTGCGCATTATTCAGATAGTAGATACGCCTACACAACACGTGTACACTGCTTGTTACACAATGATGCACAGATTGAGAGGCGTAGAGAGGTTGCTTTCAGTAGTTATAAACATTTCCATGCACGCTGCAGTGATGTCACTGCAGTAAAATAACTCTCCAGAGGAATCAAAATTAAACTTTAGGCTTTACTTCAAACTATTTTACTGAACCTGGAGTGTGTGTGTGACCTTTTGGATGTGTTTAACATTAGATCCTGAGTGGTCCTGTCGGCGTGTTGGGAGATTTAAATAATCACTGAATTTAAGCTGCTGTGCGTAAATGTGCACAAGTCTCTTCATGCGACAAGTATCGTCACATATCTGCTGCTGTGGGATCGCTGCAGGTCAGGTAATTTCCTCATTAATTATGTATTACTTCACCCATCTGCTGTAAATCAGAATGATCATTTTTAGGACCCGGTTTACAGACTGCAAACCGCTCTATAACACACACAGCGACACAAAAGATTGGTGCATTTGTTCATATGCAGTCAAATGGAGTTGTTGATGGGACAGAGGATTGGGAGATGGTGGAGGCAGAAGGTCCACATCTACCTGTCCCTCAGAGAGCCGAGTGCCACTGGTTAAATAGCAATGCACCCTGAGCAGAAGCACCTGACTTTTAAAGGGAATGGGAGATGACACTATGATTGGTTTCATTCATGTAATGACCCAAACACACCTATGAATAATTAAGGGACTATACAACCCCTTTGCACCTTGCGCCCTACTTTGCGCCTAGATTGTGCGCCATTTAACTAGCAAAATGGAGATGGATACACGCTAAATGCACTTGTGTCATAGACTTTAGACATTGCGTTTAAATAGGACCATAAGTGTTTCATACTCATAAGATACTGCAGGTTTTGGGTGGAGTATATCACTGTTCCTCCAGGTGCTTGGGTAGTTCACTGCACTGGCTGTCAGCTCTTTGGTGAGCCTCCCTGCTGCTTTTGTTTTAGTACAAGCACGAGTCCTTGAAGCTGACAAACTGCTTTCATCCTGGTCTAATGACTGAAGACATTGACAAGGAAACAAACAGCACAAGAGGAAGGTGCACCTTTGTTTTACAATGAAGTGAATGGACCCATGATTCATAATCTGCAGACATAGGTGGGTGAAGCGAATGAGTAATGCTGTCCCTTTCCACGGAAATTACTGTCAAATTGCCCTTGATGAAGGCACTGAAGTTCTTATTCAGCAGAGAGGCCACAGTACACAGTGATGAGATCTCCAGGGTGATTTTATTTGCCCTGTACTATAAAATTTGAAAAAAAAATAATTGAAAAACAACTTGAAAAACGAAACATGCATTTCTGATGAATATCATTGTGTTGGTAATTAGCGGTGCAGAGCAAAGGGAATTCCCTTGGTGAAAACGGGGAAGCTGAATTATCACTGATGACAAGGATTATGATCAGAAACAATTAACTGAATCAGAACACAAAACTGCACTGACTATTCAATAGAAAACCTTGTGGTTTGTCGACATTGTCTTTACTTCCTCATTGCTTGGGGACCCACAGACTGCACTAACATATGTGGGAAATAATTATAAATCAAATTAACCAATGTTTCCCTTCAAATATATATAAATGAAAACTTGATATATACCTGTAGATAAGTATTGAAGAGGTATCTTTATTTTTCTATTTGTCTTTTTTCTTCAGTGTCTATGGATTGTGAGCATGCACACGTGTGGAAAAAAACACGGTGCCACACAGCCATAATGGCATTTTACAAAATACTGTACTGGCCCAAATATAGCTACTATAGAGCTCATCAATTATTTTCAGGAAATTATGTTTTTAAAAAAACTTAATATACAATTGTCAAGGAGCAGACAACTACATATTATTCACAAAATTATATGTTTTTGAATGGAAGGAGTCTAACTACTTGTATATACTACTAGCTTATATAACATGTTTTACTGCCATACAGGAAAAAATTCTTTACATTTATATAGCGTTTTTATTTAAAGTGGTTAACAAGGTTTTGTTGCTTATTTACCCATTCATGCAAACACCAACACACCAATGGCAACGAGCTACCTCCATAGACTGTATAAAACACTGACGTAGTCTCAGGGATGCCACCCCTTTCTAAAGAGCTACTGTGAAGCTCAGTGTAGGGACTCAAGCCATCGCCATCTTGGCAGTGCCTGACTCCGCCTGAAAATGTCTGCAAAGAGGCAGAGCGTGGGCGGGCTGAACGAATCCTGGTTGCTGACAGCTCACGGCTGGCTGTCACAACAGCTTTCATGAACAGACAAATTAGCTATCCACCTTATTCTCGGGGGCGTTACGGTAGAAATGATTATGGTTGTGACTTCCTGTGAGATAGCAGAAATAGCAGTAAACTTGTTAGTCCCAGTGGTTAACGATGGTGGCTGGCAGAAAACAGCGGCCCTTTCTAAAGTAATTCACCTTCAATTTAGCAACATATTTCACAGATATTTAACTGAAGTAACAGTCATTATTTAAAATGTCCTTGCGGAGCTCTGATACCTGTTGTGCTGTTCGCAATTGTAGTAGCAGCCAGACTAAGCTAAGCTAAATTTGTGGCTTTAACAACACTGCTTTGAACATGCACCCAAAACAGAAAGAGATTGTTCCTGTGACCAACGGTACAGTTTCCATCGTCTCCCTACAGAGAAGAAATCCAAAAGGATGTGGCTGAAAAACCTAAACTTGAAGAGACCAAAACACCGTATGAGTGCTCATTTCATTTTGTCAACAAAAAGACAACATAGGAAACCCCACATCCAAACGCATTGAAAAAAATTAATAAAACTATCAGAACATTTCACCTCCACAGTATTGCAGCTCTGCGGCTGCAAGATCACCCTGCCCTGCAACACATGAGCACCAAGCCATTTGTATGTCACCTCTTGTCTGCTTTGGTTCACGTTGAAACACTTAACACAAATAAAGATGGACGACGCATCTCCACTTCCTCCCATTGTACAAAAATGAAGCCATCTTGTCATTTGGAGCCAGAGTCTGTGCAGTAGTGACCGGGCAGCAGAGCCACGGTATCGAGTTCCCGCCTGCCCAATCGCGAGCATGGGCTCAGTTGTCAATCATGACATTTCACCCCATTTTTATAGCATTAAATAACTAATTAAAACCAAACTGATCAGAAAAAGAACATTTGAACATACATCAGTGTGATAAGAACTACCTGAAACGAAAGAAACCATCTTTGGGAAAAATCTATTTGAGGTGTACTTGAGTTTTTAGTTTGGTCCATATCCCACCTGATATGATTGAGGGGGAGGAGTTGATCTATAATGCAGCCCACAACAAGGGGGCGATCTAGATATTTTGGCTTCACTTTTGGAAGCTAAAGAAACTAAAACCCAGGCCCAGTGATGTTGAACTTTAAGGCTCTGACTAGGCTCTATGTCTGCTTTAAGGTAGAGAAGGTTGTGTCCCACCACCTTAAAATAACGCGACTGACCGTATTACTGTGGAAGTAACATTACTGATACATCTCAGAGCTTTTCATCGCTTCACTTTCTGTAGCAACAGAGTCAATAAAGTAGCTAAATATGCTAGTCAACGTTATCTAAGGCCACTTCTTCAGGTCGTCCTTCCATCCCTCGATAGCAGAAGGCAGAGGTATCACAATATCTTGTTTAAGGTGCCACAGGGGGTGCGCTCCCACATGTTTTACTTTATTTTTTTACTTTCTAAGAAGGAGGATTTGCGTCACCCTGCAATTGAAAACGCTAGTTTCGAGTCAGGGCTAGGAATAAGGTGGATAGAGACCAAAACTGTTTTTTTTTTAAAAACCAGGCTGTAAACCTGTTTATTTCTGCTGTAAAGGTGGGCATTTTATTGCACGGGTCTCGACTGCTTTTGTGAACAACCTGCTCTACGTCCTTAGCCTCAGCTGCCCCTATACACAAAATCCTGATGAGTGAAAATGAGTGAAAATAGTCTTCTGACATCTTTACTGCAGAATCAAACTGAGGACCGATCATCCGCCAAACAGCTAAAAAATGACCCCTGTCACAGATGTCGAGGAGATCAAAAAGACTAAGTCTAAAAAATGGTAACTGTCAACAAAAATCATTTTGAATGCTCCAAAGAGCTTGAGAGAAGAGAGGTGTGAAAGGCTACAAAAATGTGGGACAGTATTTCATGTTTTACTTTTTTATCTTCAAACTACCAACATCTAATATTCGGGCAAATTTGGTTGATTTCTTCTCAGTGCGATTACATAACCTGGAACGTGTGATAATCCCTTGGCCACAAACTGAATATATCTAAATATTGAATGTTTTCTATTTTATATGGGAAGTACTTGAACACATACAGATTCATTTTGTTTGTCAAAAAGGCATTTACTAATTACAAAATGGACACAGTGCTATCGTGGAACTGAGATCTCAGAGATCAGATCAAAATCCTGTTTATTATTAATTAATAAAATGGGACATGGCAGGAAGAATCAAGCTGATAAATAATGTAGTAGAGCAAATGTGAGTTATAGTGAAAGGGTCGACACTGAGGGTGGTCTCCTGCCTTAGCAGTAGCAACAATATCATATTTGTGCGATGACTCAAAGTCTGTTTCTTGAGGGGGAATTATCCGTTGGAATCCTGGATATGGCATAGTTTCTTTATTAATGTTACACTTTTCTTCTTTTCCCTTTCTTTTCACCTCGAGGAGTTTAAAATGAGTGAAGCACCGCTGCTCGCACAGTGTGACAAGTGGAGAACCTGGAGAGATTACTTTTCCGCTGTCGTCTCTACACTAACGTAATATTGTAGCCTCTTACCCTCCGACCTTGGGGGAACACTTGTCACTCTCACCTACTCACACCGACGTGAATGTAATATATATAACGTCTAAAATGTAAGTGCAAGTACTTAATCTGTGCAATGTTTGGCTGATCATATTCTGCACACATAATCTTTTTTCTTCTTTTGACTCACTGCTTTTTATATTGTTCTGAGAACTTGTGGGGTTTTTTTCTTTGTTTTTGTTATATACAGTGAGGAAAGTTTGGGTTCTGTCAGACTAGAGGATGAATGTTTGTTATGATGGAAGGTGATAGTCTGCGCAAACAGTTGCTTTTTCTTCCTTATTGGCTGTTTCCAAGGTCAAAAACAGCACAGACAGCAGAAACCATTAAATGAGGAATTCTACTCCATGGAAAACTTAGCATTAGTTTTTCTTCCTGCCTAATTCCTTCCACAAACCATGGTTATTCTCTTAAACTGGCAATCCATCACACTTCAGAAAACAGAGGAGGCTTCCTTTGTAGAAGTCCACTTTGGTCAAAATTGAGACTTAAAAATATATTTTTTCCTGTTCTTAGCTTTCTTTTCAAGAAGAGTTGCAAATGCATGATCTGAGGCCGCAGGGCTGTCCGTGCCGTCATGCATACTCTCTAAGAACTAAAAAAAGACTCACATGCCTGAACTGCTCAATGGGGTTCACAGGTCAAATAACAAAAGGCCATCTGATTTCTCATTGTGATAATAATTGCCCTTTCATCTGCCTGATCCATGGCAAGAATCAGAAATGGGGAAGAATCTTACAGGGCCATTACTATGAGCCTTATCAGACAGCTCATCAGCTACATGCAGATGAATGGCATTCAGTGTAAGCAAACCCTGAGATGGGAACCTTAAGATATAAGCCTAAAAAATGACCACTATTTCCCGCTGCAGAGGATAAGGTTGTTTGGTCGGACTAGTACAAAATAAAAGCAACAACAGCAAAAACAAGGAATGGTTGTAGAAGACTTTGGCAATGACAGAAGGATACAGAACAGTGTACAATAAAAAAAAAATTAAAAAAATACTGCAAAATAGGATTTAAAAAATAAGATACGATAAAAATAAGTCTACAGCCACAGTAGCAGCTTTGCGAGGTTCACCACTGCTTGGTCAAAATATGGACAGGGGCCTCCTGGTCAGAAAAGTGAAGCCAATGCAGAAGTGCCTTAAACCTGCATCCTCTAATGGCTAGGAGGACCTCCACTGGTTGCAAAAATAAGTCAGATTGTCTGTAAGCTAATAAGAAAATGGCCCTAGCTGCTAGTCCAGCTGCTAGTTTCAAGTTTTCTCCAATACAGCATGATGTTCATTTTGTAAATTACGGTCCCATTTAGAGTAAAATAGAAGATAAAGCAGGGTATGCTTTATGCGTTAGCGTGGCTACCTTGTGGTTAAGGAGCCCCTACCAAGGCGTATCCTTGGGTCCTCTGTCAGATCCGGTCATGATAGAGGCGTAGCAATGCATATCCTCCCCAGTTCTCTCTACTCTCTTGTCCAGATATCGTCACCACTGGCTACGAAAAAAAGAAAAATGGCAATGGCCATGATGCCAAATTTGAGGTTTCAAAATGGCAGTTCACAAACCAATGGCTGACGTCGGAGTAGGTTTACACTACACTTTACTTCTGCACAGCAGCGCTTTGAGCTAAATGCGAATGTCAGCAGGCCACCATGCTCACAATGACAATGTTAACATGTTTAGTTTGGCATGTTCGCATCGTAACATTAGCAAATAAGAACTAAACACAAAGAAGGGCTGAGGCTGATAGGAATGTCATTAGTTTTACAGGTATTTGATCATAAACCAAAGGATTAGACCAGCAAAAATGTTGACCTGATGATGGCGCTCATCACCAAAGTTCTTGCAATTCATCCTATGGGGACCATGAATGTTTGTACAAAATTTAATGGCAGTCCAGCTCATAAGATATGTCTGTCTGTACCAAAGTGGTAGACCAACATTGGTTTAAAAAAAACAAAAAAAAACCCAGCTTCATAAAGTTGACCTCTGGCACTGTGATGCTCAGATGTGCCAACAACTGTTGACTATAATACATTTACTCATGCCTTTCCTTAACCCAACAGAAAGGAGTGTGTTTTATTAAGAATATTCCTACAAGGGGGGCTCGTCTATCATCATGGCTGCGCAGAGGTCCATTATTACACCAGAGTTATCGCTCCTGTCCCTGGTAACATTGCAGTGTTCAGACGGCTACAACAAGAAGAGTTATGGTGACCAAGACAGAGAGATATATTACAACCAAGCCTCACATGATGAATTACCGCTTTGCCTGGGCTTATTTGTTGGTGCTTAGTGTTGGCTGTGATATATACCAAAAAGCTGTGGCCCGATAAGGAGGTGGTTTGAGGTACTATGTCAGGGTAGTTGGGCATCAGACAGGTCAACACGCTAAGAGAAAGGAGAAGAAAAACAGATTATAATGTTCTGAGTGTTTCTGGTTCTAACTGGATGTGCTCGATCTCATTATCCTGTCATCAATACACACCATGAAGAAAATGTCGCTACAAGCCTTTTGTGGAAATTCATGAATAGTGCCAATTTATTAAGATGCCCATATGAAATATATTTTCCATGTGCACCTAATAAGAAGGGTTAGTATGGAAAATAGACGGGTGGATATTAGATCTGATATACTGGCTTATATATATATCACGTTTCCAAATCTAAATGCGACACAAAGTTGGACCGAATTTCCAGAAAATTGACAACGAAAATGTTGTAATGTGTTTCTATCCACTACGGCTGTGCAAATATTATGAGTTGGGTGCATTGAGCAGTTGATGGTGCTAATTCTCCAGTTGGGTTCAATTAAACCATTGCAGAAGAAAAGGGCAATGAGATGATATATTTACAAGAGTGCCAGTCAAACAGTGGAAAACCATTGGGAAAATGTCATGAAATGTCATTTATGTTTCAAGTATTCAATCGAGGAACGTTTAGTCTCCTCATCGCTCCACACAGGTCGGATGTTTTCATTTGCACTATTCCTAATCTCTTCAATGGAGCAGACGCTTCAGTGAACATCATGATTTATTCCCTAACTCCGTTTCCATTGCACTTTTGCTGTTCCGTTGCATTTTTATCAATCAACATCAACTTTTCTACTTCATCCAAGTAGAAAAACAAGGGATGCACGATAATATCTGCACATCATCGGTATCGGCCGATAGAGGTTTCAGAACTGAATTATCAGAATAGGCCAGAAATGAACATTTCTGCCGATATGACAATCAAATAAGATGATGCTTTAATTGTGCGCACGTGGCACAAGCCCTTAAATTGTTTTCTCATTTTGTCCATTGAATGTGCACATTTTAAAAAACATTGTATGGCTCTGCACTTGGCAATGCATATACAGTATAAAGCTCCGATATACGGTCATACATCTATTCACATATTGGAAATGTATACACCTGAAAAACAATTCATTATCTACTTTTCTACTTTTGATAATTATCGCTATTATATGGTTCTTCGCCTCCACGTCGTGCCTTGAAACCGTTTAACGCACACCTAGTCGTTGATTATCCCTTACTTAATGTATCACTATTTATTTTCCATTCGTTCAAGACATGTGTGACAGGTCATGAATAAAATGGACCAATATTGACTATTGATAGAGATTTGGATCATGAGACTGCCTTGGCCAATCAAGAGAGTCAAGAAAACATCAACAAAACATCTGACAACAAAATGAAGTAGCTGCACCCTAATTTGCCCATCATCGTGTTATGAAACGTAACCTTGAAGAGAAGTGACACTATATTGGCATGCAGTGGAAAATACTTCTAGAGTCTGCATATGTTCAAATTAATTTCTACTATAATTACATTTTTTCAATTTGTACAATTGTATTTGTTAGAGTAGAGGAAGAAGAAGAAGAAGGTAAGAGAAGTACTTTGAGTTTTGAAATGCTTCATAAGTGTTCCATCATAAGTGCTACAACTAGCAATGAGCAAACTCTTGTCTTAGGTGAAGAGAAGCACATCCTGCGTATTTCTATTCAACACTCGCTTTTAAGAGGTAGCAATTTTGGAATTAGATGCTTAGAATCATTTTCTTAGAAAAAAATAATATGCTCATCTTCTTAAAAGTGTGCTGTGGGGTAATTCAGGACTGCGTCGTGAATCATTCTATTGTTTGATCACACACAAGAGTGAAAGCATGACTACGTTTGAGTACCTTCAAAAAGCATCTTTACTGGTACCTCTATCATGTCCTGAATGACCCCCTGCTTTGAGGCTTCATGCTTCAAAATGTCTCAAGAATCCCCAAAAACTACATCAATAAATAAATGAAAAGAAATCCTTTCATCCAGCAGTTGTGTATAGTCCATTACTATAGTTGGAAATGGTCTTCCTAATGCACAAATTGTTTACAAATGTTAAAACACTGATTTATACTTCGCCAATTTAAAGTTTTATCTCTTCTAGACAATTTTTTTTGTGGCTTTTATTTTATGTTCCATACGAAGAAAAAGTTGCTCTGTGACAAATGGCAATCAACATATTGTTATTTTATGCAAACTTAGTACATACATTTGTATCCAATGCCACATCCTGTATGTCAACCACATGAGAAATGGTTAATATAATGTATTTTTAAAAAAAAAGCAATTGTATTGCTTTCCCCTCGATGAAGGCTTAGAAGGAAAAAAAAAAATCTTTCCCCTTGGCAATGCAATTCAATTTTACGTCTGCCTTCAACACTGCTAAAAAATGGATGGCCATTAAGAAATGGAGGTCTTTCTGTTTATGAATATACATATTCCAAGACACCACTTATCATCTAAGTGAATTTCATAATGCAATCAATGCTTCATGCCCAGAACAACTGCATCAACACAATGGGAGCCCAAACTCAAACCGCATTGCAATTCAGGGTCAATAAATTCTGACTAGTGTGCTCCAGATGACTCCACAACTTTATATATTTTTTAATTTATAAAGCTCATCCCCTGCATTGAGGGAGGCCTGTAGTCAGAGGGCGGTGCCACACAATAAAGTGTAACAATGCCATCTAGTGGTAACATCGGGCACAATATAACACTGACCAGCACATATCAAGGAAATCAAGTTGAGCCTGTTAACTTATTATGAAGACATCTTCCTTGGAGGTAACAGAAATGCTTCACCTTTAAATGTCCATGTTGATTCATAATGCTGATAATGTCCTTTATGCCTCTTCCACCCTCTAATACAGATTAGAAATATGACCTATGTGGTTTGCACTGCTGCTCAGCACAGACGATCAGTTACCCAGGAACTATTTTAAACCCTGCTGGCCACACACAGGCCACCGACGCCAGAACATGTCTCTGGCCCTCGGCTGGTGCTGATAGATTAAATCTCTGCTGGTCCAAGCAACCGAGTTTGTTCATTATGAAAGCAACAATCCGTTTTCTCAACATCAGGTCTCACATCTGTTCCTTTGATGAAATATTGATGATTGACGGATGGAATAGCACAAACAGATGCCACAACAAAACAGCTTTGATCTTAGTTCATGTAAGTATGAAATGAATGGAGGCCACACAGAGATGAATGTTTCCTAAATGTAGGAGTGAATCCTGACAAGTCACAAGGGGGTCATCTTCAGTTCCTCCTGGGTCACCAGGATCTGGTGACCCACATCGGAAACCACATCAGTTCCACTCTTTTTAAGAGACTACAATTCAAAAAATATTCCCCTGTTAGTCAATGCTCATTCTTCTGTACAATACATGAATTTTACATTATTTATAATCCATTATTTACAGCTTTAGTTGCTACTTTGTGTAGCATCGCTGTCTGTACTAAAAGCAATAAGCAATAAGAGACTCCAATTCTGATGTTTTGTAGTAGAAGTTAGAATCACTGCCCCTCTGTTCACACTTGGACCACAGATTGTGAATTTTCTCTAATTATTTAAAAAAAAAAAAAATGTTTCATCTATTGTTCAAAGAAGACTTCTAAGTGGGTCAGGCTTTTTTAGATTGTTGGCAATTTAATGTTAATTAATATATACATTAAGAGGAGATAAGTGATCTTTCCAGTCCTGTTTTACGCTGCACTTCCAAGAGAGCATAATCACCGTGTCATCAGTACTGTGACTTTGCTTTTAATGAATTTGGGGATTCTCTAGGTGAAGCTCTTTTCTTTGTCGGATCAACTACACTGTCTACTAATGCCTTGCCATTACAATTACAACAATTGTTTCTTCTGGCAGCCATTTACACAAAAGCTTCCTGTGTGCTTCCTGTAAATTCAATAAAACCACAGTGAAACCAACAGCAGAGGGTTTTGAGCAGCAAATGTAAAAATGTTTTGTGACCTGGACATAGATTGGATCGTCCAACATCTGAAAATAGAAGAATTTAAACTGAAAATGTTGAGGGTTATCACTTTAACTCAGACGCATTCTGGATACTCTGTGCCGACATCTTAAAGAAATACTGCAGCTACAGAAAAATGGAGGCCATTCATGTGAGAATGTGCTGGAGGCTCAAATGTCTAAAGGCATCTCTTTTTACTGTTGCAGAGGACTCAGGGTGAAGCAGGTCAGACGCTTTGGACCAGCATATCATCCATCATCTGTTGGGGAGGGCAGGACAGGGGGAAACTGGTGACACTCGGCGCGACTTCAGCTGATGATAAAAAATCATCACGATGCCAAAAGATTAATTACTTCATAACTATTAACTAAATGCAGGTCACCGAGGGAAAAAGAAACCATAAATAACTCAAAGAAAATCATGGCATGGCAAGAAAAAAATTAAGTTTTCAAAAGTATTAGTGCACAATATTTTATTGTTGTAGATAAACCATTTTGTGAGCAGTCCTACAATACTCAGTTACCAGTATTCTGTAAGGGAAACCAAGCAGACTGAGTACTCTAACAGCAACCTCCATGAATCAAACTGTTAGAGATGGAGATGTTGACATATCTTAAGGTTAGAGATCGTTTGATAAAATCTAATTTGTTTGGGACCAATACAGAAAGGACAGTCGGTGGACTGTCACATGACTGTATTTACAAATAAATTCTTCGGAATACAGTGGTTCCGAACTGTTTCATCCTATGCAGAAGTATTCTTTTCAATTTTTTGTTTTCCACATTTATTTAAATTTTATTCAGGTTATGTGTGTTTGTTTTTTTTACACTGCCCTTCTATTTGTTTTTCCCCCAATATGTTTAAACAAAATCCCCCAAACTCACCCTCCTCAAATATACCATGGCAGCTATTCCCAATACAACATTTCACAATTACACATAATTGGACATAATTGCACTGTTTTGCAATATAAGCATAATTTCCTTCACGGGACCTGTAAGGAAGCCATTACAGGTGTTAATTTTCTAGTTATATTATGGCCAGGGAGCCTGGGGTCTTATGGAGTCTTGTGGTAATCTAAAGGCAGTGGCCATAAGCTACTAGGTCTAATACTAGGACTGCATCATTTGGGCATTAATAAACAGCAGGGTGTTTTTGCTTTTTACAACCAAATTTACCGCAATTATTGGCGAGCATGCAACAGACCTTACAATTAAGGCTTAGTTTACGATCTGATTCCATGTGCAAGTACACTTTGTTGTCACGTGCACACTGTGAACCAAATGTGACAAACAGAACAAGGGGATAAATCGTGAGAGCCACTTCAGAACCCTTTGAATTTGTAAACATTTTCTAATTTGATTTACCTCTGGTAATCATTAATTACTTCAAGCTGTGCTGTGAAATATAAATTCAAATTCCAATTTACTTTTCTTGCTTTATTAAAATAGCCTTGCCGCCTAATTTCCCCCCATTGCATAAAGCCTTTTCAAACTAATTTAGCGGAATCTAATCTTAAGTATCCACGTTAAGTTCTTTGAGCCTGCTGAGCATTAAAACATGACACCACTAAATTGCAGCAACATTATCAGTACAGCCTCTAGGACATTAGAGCTATTTAGACATATTATTGAAGACTGAGCTGACTAAACAGGAAGGTCAGAAGCAACAGGGAACTACATACTGTGGCAAATAGTTAAAATTGCATTTATTCATTAAGCTGTATGATCTCCCCTTTGGCCCTTCTCCTTATTGTCCATTTCATTTTACCCCATTAACAGCTTTTCAACAGGAAAGAAAAACAAATACTTGAGGTTTCTGCAAAACTCCCAAAACCATTAAAAAAATTAATCAAATAACAGTGCGATGATCCACTACCAATGCGAGAAATGTTTGATTAGATTTAGGCACAAAAACTACTTGGTTATGGTTAAAAGAAGTACTTGGTTAAAGGTTAAGGAAGAATGGCCCTCATGGTCAACAGATATCAATGACGAAAACCATGGTCAAGTCACATGGCTTGTTGCCCAACCCCTATGACCCCCTACGACATTATGGAGGTGCTAAAAAGGATGTCACACTTTTGTCCCAGGTCATAATTCACACAACTGTACAAGTTCCTTGTGAGGTCAATGTAAACATATATAGGTTGTATTAGGAATTAGAACAAACAAATACTCTTCTTTTTTTCTTGCGAGGACTCATGGAGGAATATTACCAGGTAGCTTTTAGTAAAAGTAGTATTTTTTTTTTTTAAGAAGAAGATGATATTATTTAATATATGATATTCATTTAATAATTGTATTACAGTAAAGCGAGAGGGTGCAGTAGGAAAGCCCTGTAATTATATTATAGCCATTTAAGCTTTAAAAACAATCCACAGTGTAGCGCTTGTACTAAAACTGCTGAGATTAACAAGTAGGACATACACTGTGTGGTTCCTAAACTAGCAGCGAGCCACCATCCTCTTGCTTTTTTGACTTATATCTACCTTCTGTTAGGAGCGAATTGAGCAGCATTAATTGGACACATGGCACCAGTAAAAAGATACTGGGGTGATGGGGTGATGGAGGGTAAATGAGCGAGTAGTGCCAAGTTTGCAGTATTCCAAGTTAAGCGTCCCGGCATGCACCAGCAACAGGTGGCCCCTTTATGAGTGCTCTGAATGTTGCATGACAGCGACAGCTATGGGTTTATCACCACGGTCAAGGCGAGAGACAGCCGTGGGGAAGGGGTGGCGAGGGGGTGGGGGCTGAATGTCAGTGGATGAGACAGTAAAAGTGTGACAAGGCTGAGAGAAAAAAAGAATCCTCAGATGTTGATGAGTGAGAGTTATAGGCACTACTTTCTCTTTTTCCATGACGGTGTGGAGAAATGAGGCAGATCACTCCTCAGCTGTAAATAGAGACATCTCAGTTATCCCAAACGCTCCCACGGCAACTGAATCACATGGTGAACAGAATTCCAGGGAGGCCACGCTAACCTCAACCCCACAACTCCCTCTGAGCTAAAAGAGCCTCTGATCGTGACTCAAGACAGGCGGGCGACCCCAGAGAATCTCAACCAAACACCATTCTTCAATCTTGTGACCTGAAATGAAATAAGATGATACCTAGCGAAATCGGTCAGTGTAACCACTACCTCCGCCAGCCAACACAATTCAAAGAAGCAGTGTGGAGTGAAAATACTCAGGGACGGACTAAATAACTAAAATCACTTCATTCCAATGGTTCAACAGCTTTGAGTTTATGTTTGCGACGGACAAGGCCAAAGTGACTTGAACATTTCCCAATAAAGGAAATGTCAGGAGAGGCCAAATTCAATTACCACTGACCCTGCAGGCTAAGTTGACCCATATCCACACTCATATCCATTTCTACTGTTGAGTGGGTGACTCAAGCTGAAAACACTGGCCTGCTTAATCAGTGCTGTCATGTTCAATGCTGAAACATCCATACACAACATATATAAAAGAATGGAACTCTCTAAAAGCACGTGTGTACAGCTTAAAGCTCATCGTAGCACCTCTTTTCTCAAAAGACTAATTACCATAACCTTGCTTACACCTGTATTTAATACCTTTGATAACGTCAAACTTCATCTTTGTGCCAAGAGCCCAGTGAAAACCACTTTAGCTCAGTGTGCTGTGTTGACAGGTTGACACCAGCTCCCACTCTTGTAATGGCGAGGCGCCAAGATGTGACCGTTTCACATTCCTGCTAAATTGACACAATTAACATGTATGAGGAAGGTATCATCTCTCATATCGAAGCACTGCACACGTCTGTTCAGCCATCTGTTAACTGCGCCACGGCAGGCCCGTCTGTGGGCCATACAGCCAGAGAGGATTCAGTTCCTGATTCACACACTCATCTCCTCATTAGCGTGAAAGATTCATGTAGCGGAGTGACGGATACAAAGGTTTAAAACATTAAAAAGTTATTATAATATATGTGCAATATATTTGACATGGTATATTGACAGAGTACATGGGTTTTCAGCAGTGGAAAGTAAGTATATTTACTCAAATACTGGACTTAAGTACAATTTGGAGGTACTTACAATTTTTTTTTTGCTATTCTATACTTCCACTCCATTACAATTTTGAGGCAGATATTGTACTTTTTGTCTACTTTATTGGCAGCTATAGTTACTAGTTACTTTGAAGAATAAAAGTTTACATAACATATTATGTATAAAATATGATTAAGTGTAAAAGATAAACCTGCCCAGCATAAACAAAACAATTAAAAATCAGCTCTCTAATCAATAGTTGCATTTTTTACCAGTTTTTGATCCTTTAAATCACATTTTTCGGATAAAATTTGTAGAATTTGACCTTAATAAGATTTGCATGCCAAACTTTTACTTGTAATTGAGTATATTTACATTGTTTTTACTTCTTTCACCACCATCAGTTTTATTGTCTTACAGTTTTATTGAGTAAAGAGTAAAGAAAAAGTCCTTTGTAGTTTATTCTGCAATGTTTAACATATTTAGTTTTCACATGGCTCAACTCGATTACAATGATAGCAAAATTAGCTTTCTGAATTTGTGTCTTACTTCCACTTATTCACATCAGACCCCAGGTTTTCTGGGTGTGATAAGCATTTCGGTATATGACCGACTCTGGTCAATGTCTCTCAGTACATTTTTTCAGCATTTTGTAAGTATTCCTCTGAAATTCAGCCCAAATTGAGTTTTCCACACTGTTGAGCCCATGACGGGGACATGATGAACACCTCTTTAGAGTCAGAGAAGTGTAAAAAGTAAGCAGTCAATTACTCTGGGGGAAAAGTAAGAGGTTTAGCTGCCTCCTCTACCTTGCTGGTTTAATGTGTGTGTATGTGTGCTTTAAGGAGGCGAAAAGTGTTCCGAAAAGGTTTTATTTACTTGAACATCCTGGTTCAGAGGTCAGATAGAAGGCACGTCCAAAAGTACACCCTTCAGCTGGAGACAAAACCATGTTCTTGTGTGACTGTTGCCATTAAACTTGAAAATAAACCATGAATACCTGTCACCTTCTTGGCAACATTTGTTTGTGCCAAAAAAATCGAGAAAGCGAAGTGTTGTGAGCTTAGAAAAGAGCAAACTCTCTGAGAGGTCTGTGCAAAGCGATGAACCCAGTTCTCAGTATGAACTCATGGTGAATAAGGAGCAAAACATAAACCTCATCTTTCATTTTCAAACTACTTTTACAACCAAAGGTGTCAAATATATCTCCTGATTTTAAATACATCCTGCTGTGGGCTAAGTTCTGACCAGGGTGTATCAGCATGGCAGAGCTTGCAGAGCAGTAAATCAGACACATGATGTGACCTCATCAGCCCCTCGCCTCTTACAAGGACTTAGGGCACTACCTTTCCTGATCACATGGTGCACTCCCTGAAGCTGCAAAACATTATCCACAGTTGATAAAAAAAGTCTTTCTGATTCTGACACTATTAAAATTACCTAGATCAAAATAGTGCAGCCACAGACACATGAGGAAAAGGGTTGGTGGCCTGCACAGTGAAAAAAAACCTCTATCATACTGCAATTTAATATTGAAATTTAAAATATAAAAATGTTAAAAGAGCAGAGTTAGGTCGAAATGATGCAAACCAATGGATGACTCACGGGCAAATATCAAATAAATCTACCAATGTCTGGCAATAATGTGATGGTAAAATACATCATTGACGGAGGAGGATCAAAATGAAAGCGTGAGATAAGATATTGCTCGAGGGAGCAGACTCAAAGGAAGGACTGGAATATCAAAGAATAGGTAGATATGGACAGTAAATGAGGTGGAAGGGAGGCAACAGGGAGCCAGAGGACGTGAAGTGGAAATTATGGCCATTAGAAACAGATGCAGACACTTTTAAGGCGCCAGTTTGCAAGTAGGTCAAATCATTTGGAGAATACTAAGTCTTCACGGTACACCTATACCTAAAGGCTTCAGGCGAGAACACAGTTATCAGTATTAAGCATGTAATCTAAGACAAGCAGGCTTTTGCAGTGCAAATCCCCTCTTTGAGTTTCTATCCATCCACCAGGTCAGCAAGTAAACTCTTTCTGGGGAGACTAGAATTATGGTGGACTACTGCTGTATGTCTATTATTGTTCAATGAAACAAGCAAAAAACAAAAAAACAAATTCCTTGTATGTGTTCACGTTTGGCCCATAATTCCAATTCTAATAGAACCAGAAGAAGCTACAAATCCTAAAAAGAAGTCAGAATTCTGACACTAAAGTAAGAATTTGAGAATTCTGAGAGTCAAAAAGTCAAAATTCTGATTTTTAAGTCGAATTCAGAGTTTAATGCCAAAAAAAAAATCTCAATTTAAAGTCATAATTTTTGAGAAGAAAGTCATAATTCTGAGATTAAAGTCAGAACTGTAAGGGCCCTAATTCTCTTCTGTGCTACATAATGGTAGAATACAATGACAGATTTGTTATACCAGATCACAAAGAGTTTTTAAAAAGGCATCTTGGTGTCTTATAATACCACATAACTCATAACCATCATGAATAATTTGAGGTTTACGATATCAGTAAACCAAATATAGCGAGGGACGGTTTCTATGCTCTTCACTAATCCATCCCAGACCTCAACCTGACCACATGACAGAGCTAAACCTCCAGCCAACAAACCACAACATGCCTTTGATGTCATTTTTCCATGTTAGTGAACCACTAAGCCAGTTAGGTAGCTGGGGAAAGTGTATGTATGTTTAAGCATTAAGCACTTTTGACTGCATGACCTACAAATATGTAAGCTACTGGTGTCTTCCTGTGTTAGATTCTGAAAAATAGCTGGCAGAGTAGTTACTCATCACCATCAAAGCAGTATAAATAAAGGTTCTCCAATAAAAGAATGTATTTGTATTTCAAAATCAAACATGTCAGCAGATCAGCACTGATATTTGCAATATATATACATATACTCTGCATACTGTGCAACTTAAATAGTGACAGATCCGGGCTGGACCTCCTTCTTAGAAAATGATACCTGAAGCCATATTTCTTCACGTGTGACATGTTTATGGTTGTTGTTATTGCAGAAGGCAAAGTTCACCAGTCTTACTGTCAGGCAAAGAAAGGTTTGGGCAGTCAGAAGGACTGGCATGTGCTAAAACACATTTCAGGGAGGTCTGTCATACCTGTCTCTTTAAGATATAAATGTGTTTGGTATAATATTTTGTTTATTTTGCCATTTCTAAGCAAAATGCACTCCAGTAATCCAAGCCCATATTACTGGAAACGAAGAATTAAATGCTGGGAACAACAGAAGTACTTCATAGTAGAAACTAAGTTGGCTGCTTTTATTCGCTAGCATCATTTACTGTACAATATGTGTATTTCTGTTCAGGCTGTTTTTGATGGAGTTATTAGCACTTTCTTATCATGTTTCAGATCGCAACAGCTGCCCCGTTTTGTGGCAGGACACCCGATGGGAGGGGCCAATGTTGCGTAGCTCCACATCTTTTCTTTACCAAAGCCTCTACGGACCGAGTTTGGCAACATTTACGACGTGTCTTAAAATAATACAACTCTCGACATGACATGCAACTGGAATACCAGAGTCAGCGACAGAAGCATTCAAGGGCTGCAGCCTTGAACTAGATTAAATGTAGCTGTACCTATCTGTAGGTTTTTATTATAAAGACAAATACAGGATGGCTTTTTCGAGGCCGACCTACTGTAAAACATTATGTGATAAAGAACTGTTCCAGAGGACACTTTGCCCTGGATATCAAACTTCATCCAGTAAACCTCATCGTTACACATTTCCACTCCAGTTTGTCAAATCAATATTGGCCATTAGAAATTCCTTATTTTGTTAATTGAAGTTGGCAGGATGGTAATTAATATGTCCCAGGTGTTTTCAAGAGGGTATTACCTTCCACAAAACATGATTACTGGAAATCAGCCTTACAAAGTTTTGCAAATGCATCGGACGGCATTCCGGTATGATCCTTGCACACAAACAAATGTTGATTTTAGTGAAAATATTCTGACTGTTTTGATGGGCTTGGCATTACTGCACCTTCCCTTTTTTAAGCTTTAAACAGTGTGTGGTTTGTAATCAAAGTGCGCTAAATAGAGTGAGATAATCAGGTGCATTGTTAATCATATGCCTACTGTCTCATAGGCCATGAATATCCTTTATTTTGCATCTTAGAAATAAAGAAAGCATCATGAGTCTGGTTGCACTCAGTGTCTTGCCACCTTTATTTACATAATATTACACACATTAACTTTTGAACCACAATTGGAGCACACAGTAAACTCTATGTTTCAGTCTTGTAAACATCATGTTCATTTCTCTCACTACATCTGGTTTATGGGAACAAATGATTCTTTAAAAGCTATTTAACCTGGTCTGTGACCCACCCTTCACTGTGTCCTCCACCCCCCGATTCACCGCCCACTCAGCCTCCAATGTCTTTGGAGTTCGCCACAAATACAAAAAAGCCTAAACAGCTTTTGGCAGTCACTGGGTCTAGTCAGTAGAGGAGCATCAAGCACAGAGTTGCACGCTGCTGGAAGGATCTATTACATTGAAAAAAAAAAAAAATTAGAAGAAGGCACAGCGTGACCAGACCGCTGCCTGAAAGGGAACAGAGCTGAGAGCGCTGAGGACTGTGAGCAGGTAGGTGGCCCTCAAAACGGAGGCTGGATGAGAAAATGCTCAGAGTAGAGAGGAGAAATGGATTACAGTCAGCCTATTTCAGGGCAGCATTTCGAGAGCAGATGCACACATTGATGCAGTAAAAAAAAAATAAAAAACTAAACTGTACATGCACGTCTGTACTGAAGGAAGAGCTCAACTTGCTGCACTTAAAGAGCAATAAAATGACTTACAGTATATTGATTTGATGTGCTATCTAATTTCGGTGCTCGAATTACAGAGTATATAACCGTGTTAATACACATTTAACATTGTACAGGATGTAGTTACATAGGAGGACACGCAAATTTTTGTGCTAGTGCATAAAATCACTTTAATAAGGCATGCAGGCTGCTCAGTTTGAATTTCATGGTTTTAAATCTGGGAAGCTGGATCACAGCAGTGAGGTCAGAGCTGTGAGATTGTTGGGTGATGACTAACTTAAGATGGCGGTATTAAATCGATATGTAGCCTCAGCCACATGGAGGGTGTAGGTTGTATTTTGGCACAAAATAGTATTTCTTTATACATCAAAAAATACACGACTGTGGCTGTGATACTGTTCTGTTCTCTGAAGTCGTTCTTTCTTGCGTTTCTGTAAAAACCAGATATCTTCAGTGCGGTTACATTTTGTAGATCTGAAAGGTCACGGTCAATTTAAGAGACAAGAGTAAAACAATGCCAACTATAACATACATATATACATCAACTTGTCAGCCAACTGAACAAATGACACCAAAAGGCCTTGTCATCAGGCCTGGTTTTGTGTGAATTACACAGCTGAAGCCACTTTCTGTCTCGTACACTCAAGCTGCAGTCAGTGATGCGTGCAATAAGGGACATTCGAGAAGCTACCAGATGCCATTTCAACAGTCTGCGGTCAGTGGTGCAGTCATCTGCTGTGGGTGGCTGAGAATCACCGAGACGTGTCACGTACGACTGACAAATTAGGCATAATTTGTCTGCTGTGCAGCATCTCTTTGTAACAAACTTCAAATGCCCCCACTGGCATCTTCTAACGTTTGTTCCTGCATTTCATGTCGTCCACACAAGGAGAGGTCAACTTTACGTAATGTCTAGGGATGTGGAGACATGTGAAGAAGAAATTACAGGCACACATCACAGGATTTGACCAAGCATGCATGGACAGTGAAGGAATCACACACAAAATCACTTCTGTTGGATGTTAGCGTTGAATCAAGAGGACTTAGTAATGACGGTCAATATAGGACACGAGATGCACACGGATATCATATTAGAAAATCAGACTCATCAGTCATATTCATATTAATACTGTTTTCTTCTTCATAATCGTGTGTGCAGAACATTACAAGGTCAGATATATCTGACCATGATATCAACAGTAAAAAGTAAAAGGTTAGTGAAAACTCTGAGTGATGACTGAGGGTGATTTTATCCTCTTTCTGCTACAGCGGTTCAACATTTGAGATAGCCCGTCTCTAATTTTAAGCTTGGCGACTTGTTATGTTGCCTGCAGTGACAGCTAGCCTGCCTACATAGTGGTTATATGTAATGACATTATACAGCACGGCATTTTTTTTTTTTTATTCTTTATTTTTTTAAGCAAGAGAAGGATTTACTGCGATGCAGCCTGGAGCAACAATCTTAAAAATCTCAGCGACAGGAAAGATGCTCAGAATCTATTGACATGTTCTCTACAATGTCCCCTCCCCCACAAGTCAGAATTCATTAAATTGGACGGGAGCATCAGCCAAACATTACACTATAAATGTGATGAGCTAAAATGGCAAAACTATTTAGTGGGAGGGAAGAGGAGTGGGTTTCCTTTAATGCTAAGGGACTCCTGCCAAGATGTATCCTGTTGCAGGCTGTTTTGGTTTTACCATATGTGTTGTGTATTTTCAAGATGCACCAAGAGCCAGGATTGCTGCTGGAGCCCAGAACCTCTCTGGGCATATGCTGCAGCATGTGTACAACTAAAAATAAAATACTTACTTTTCAAGACAGCAGGTTCTATTTTCAGTGGGGCACCAGGACAGACTGTAAATATTTAAAATTCAAGGTGAAATATTTAAGATTCAGTAGTTGCTAAAAATGATGGTGTAAGTCAAAAAGAGAAAGTCCTCGTTTCATCAAATCAAGACTCGTGTTTCAAAGTGACATTTCAGCTTTTCTATTTGTTCAAAGCCCCTGGAAATCTATTTTCTCAAACGGCTTTTTATTACAGCAGTGTTTCCCACAGGATGAGAATTTACTCGTGCACGATACTGGGTGGCACAGAGTGTGATGACCTATCAGTCATTGTCAGAAACTGGGGAGCAATGTGTTGTTACAGAAGCTCAAGTTTCAGAAATAAAACCATTTCAAAGTACAATTGCGGTCCCTTTGCTCTGGGAAATCTCTTAAATTGTTACAGGAAGAATGCTTGATTTGCCCTGAACTCAGTCATTGTCAGGAATTGTTTCAGTTTTTTGCCAGCCACAATAAATGTACTTCAGAATTTAGTGGGACTTTTTAATTTACAAAGGACACAGGTAACATATTTATTACTTCCTGTAAATATAACCCAATTACTCTTTTTTCATATATGTATTTTGTATATACCCTGTGTCAACACCTTACTTTGAAAACTGGATGTCGTCAAATGTAAATGCTCTTGTTAACTTCACCAAGTCAGACGCAATTTGATAAAATGTATGACTATGTGGTGTGCTCGGGTACAATTAAGTTGATGGTTTACATTTAAAGAATTGTGCAATCGATAGGACTTTTAGATCCAGAGTGAGCACAACACAAAGGCAAGCATTTTGTTTAGAGTCATTTTTGCATTATTAAAGTTTGTGGCAGCGTTTAATACTATAGCAACCTAATGACCTAAAATCGTAAACAAAATCCGAATCATAGGTGTGTAAAGAATCATTGATACTATCATACCATCAGAGTAAACAGAAAAGCACAATGTCATCCACACTGAAGCAGAATTCAAACAGGACTCACCTCTTCATGTCAACAATATTTTCTGATACTCTATGTTCAGCTGCAAAGTTATAAACACAATAATATTAACTGCTCATACGTAACCACACCTACTTTTAGTCCTTGTCCAATGAAAAGGTTAAGACCTTTTAACCTCAGAGTCATTACATCAAGTTTTACAACAACAGAAAATAGCAATGACATAAAGTGATGCATGTGGCCTTTCATGACAGAGTGGAGGTATGACTCATGAGGCAAATAAATGCCATACGAGTCAGTTGTGATCCTCATTAGTGTCACATTACACCTGCTGCTTTTATATAGAACCATCTTGGTATCTTCAATAAAAGAAGATAACCAAATGACTTTGGTGGTGAACAAATTCCTCTCAGAGTCAGTACTACAACTGTGTTTCTTTTTAAAAGTGTGGAGGGAGGCTTCATGCTGCATCTATTCTTTCAAATTGTACCATAAAGCAATTAATATTGATCAGGACTGGGAGGCTGTAGCAATGGTAGTGTGAACAATATTTTAAAACTAAGCCTTATTGATCACCCATTTATTTAAGGCTTCAACCAGTTCCTTGCTTGAAATAAGTTACTGGAAATGACACGGGTTGCTGCCTCTTACCGACTGGTTAGAGTAACTGCAGCATGCTTCATAAAATATCATATGAGCAGCTGATTTTCTTCCAAAAGTTAAAAATAAATTGGTGACAACCTTTGAGTAGCAGCTGTTTAAATATTTAGAAAGAGAAAAAGAAACTACAAACACAAAGTCAACAAAACTGACACCTCGAGCTCTGAGGAGACTGTCAGTCATCGTCACTGATTTTCTTCTGAGTCATGCTAAAGATTTCCTCTTGTATCTTCTGTCCTTTTTTTTTTTTTTTGCTGCAGAGCCTCTGAATCAGCAGAGCTCGAGAGGAACCCAAGATGTGGAAGAAGTCAAAGGTGACTGATCAAACTGCCACTGGGCAGGCAGGTAAGTGCAGGACGATGATTAGTTCAGTCAAGGGCCTGGTATAGCAGCAGTCTTTAGCTGTATTTACTCTTATCTGAGGAAAGATGATGAACTGGATCTACTTGACTTACACAACTAATGTTTATACAAAACAAAGACTAACGGGACATCACAATCAAGACAAGAAAAACCATGCAAGACAAGAAAACACCTGGGAAGCGTAAGCACGTCACAGATTACATGAAGTCGTCGTCTACAAAATGGATCTTTTTTTGAGAAAGCAGAGATGTCTGAATAATGCTGTACGATGCTGAGGGCAGATCGGTCCCGCAAAGAGATAGCGAAGATAAGCACCTCAGGTTCATCACCCATGATGTCAAGAAAACTCAGCAAAGACCACGTTTTGTCAACAATGACACAGATGCTACTTCTCACTGGACGTTTTTCTGCTATCTGGCAACAAGCTTGAATTTGTTGCCGGCCATAATCACTCATCGACTTCTGCTTCCCAAAGATGTCATTATGAAGATGTCGGTCATATAAGTCATCACAGTTGCTGAACAAGAGCGTGCTGTAACAAAAAGACGCCAAAAGTTTATTCTCAGTATATCTGAAGTACTAGCATGAAATGAAATACTAGCGTACAGCTGTTGGTTGCGAGGACGAGCGACAAAAGCATCGTGGAGGATCAATGCAACAGTCGTTATCCGCTGCTGCGATTGAAGAGAAAATATAAAAATGAAAAGTTTTTGCACATAATTTCTCTCAAGCACTGCACAGGAATCATCCTGAGATGTCAGCCATGAAAAAAAAAAAACCCTGCCTGAGCGAGCTTGAAGATGAGTATAATCATCAGCTGCACAGCACAAATATTCACGTGCTGCTGTAACGGCACACTGCTAACATACTGTATTATATTTTGTCAGACTAACTGTTGTTGTAGTGTCTCTGAATATTTTGTTCTGCCTAAGTTGTCTTTGTGTTTGTGCTTCCCATTGCTGGGTTGTACTGTATATTGTGGTGTTCTATGTTTATTGTAACCACAATCCTGTCGAAGTTCCAACCTGCCATGGTGCTTTTGTCAGGATTAACATTTACCTGTCCTGTTCCCTCTCCTGCCGTCACGTTGCGTGTTAAGTCGACGCTTCTGAGGGAGTTCACCCAGACGACAAAGGTATGCGAGCAAAAGAGAAATCAGATCACACAAACGATTCACCTTCTTCTAAGTGCATGAGTCCATGTTGGGTGAGTTTGCATGATGTGTTGTCCATCACCCCTTGAAAGATGTCATCCGAAATGGATGGTTCAACTTTCAGTGTCACAGCAGATGAATTTCGTTGTGACATTCTCAACAACCTTCATAAGATGCTGTTGCTAGAAGGCCATGCAGTTGACTTTCATGTGTCCACTTTAATTCTAATTTAAAGGAAAAATGCCACTTTTTTAATCTTCAGTCCACATGCTCGTTAGTCCTGTACATTATGCTGGCACAGTTCAGTCTGAATAAGTGAACTTGCTCTACAAGGACATCCCCAAGGAGTGGCAAGATCTCCACTAAAATCTAACAAATCTGACTGGCCACCCCAGTGCCCTCTTAGAATCCCACAAATCTTCAGTTTTAAACATTATTAACATGCAAATTTGGGTTATTATTAAACAAACACCATTAATTTAGTTCAAGTAAATCTTATTTGAGGCTGTATTTTTACACAATGAACACAAACACAAACTGAGTTACCCTTTCTGCATTCCCTTGAGATTTCGGCCTTTTCTTTTCTGACCGACATGTTATCTTTGGCTTCACTGTGACGACCAGGACTGTCACAGACACAAAATTCAATTTTCTATGATCCGAGCAGTTCAAAGTAGGTCTAAGAGAACCATGTGCTGTCAAGTTAACACAGAACACAAGGTATTCAGCTGAAATGCCATCCATGACCTCTGGAAGCTCTTAAGCCTCACCCAACTCTCAATGTCTTTTTGATTTCTTGTGTTTCTGTGACAAATATTCTTCAGGGAATTTGGGCCACCACAAGTACACAACGTTCTGAGGTATCAGATCATAGATGGCACTTGTCTTTCTGTCTTAACATAGTGAAATAAGCAAAGTATAAATGCAAGCCGGACGGTTATTAGTGAACATATTTGCAGTAAATCTCAACAGTGATTAACTGTGACTAATGTAGTCCAGGACAAGTTCGACCAGTGACAGAATCTAACTGCATTAGGACATTAAAAAGTAAAATAAGTTCACCTTTAGTTGCTGTGTTTTCCAGTTACAAATTAGACAGCTGCGCTGCAAAAAAAACAAAACAGCAACGTCTCAACAGCCAACAACGTCAACTGGCTGACGCTGCACTGATGAGAATAAACACAAGTGGGAATATGTTAGTGACTCAGCATGTTCTGAAAAGCTTTCTGAATGTACTCTTATCATTCATTCATTCATTCATTTGTAAAGGCAAGCCATGGTGTACTTCTAAAGCACCTTTTATACACAAAGGCATTTCAGAGTGTAAGCCATAAAAGACATGATGAAATGAGAAAAAATACATAAATCTAAAAAGCGAAAAGATTTATTTTTTTTTAAATGAAAGCACAAAGCAAGAAATAGAGGAAAGTGTAGCACTGAAGTGCAGGGTGTTATTTCTTAATATTCAGTTTTAAAAGTGGTTAGACAACTAAAATATGTTCAGTTTGTTCCAGCTGTCAGTAACTCTGTGGTCAACATTGTGCAATGCACAGATACAAAAAACATGGTTCATCCAAGTACCAGTCAGTGAGTCTATAGCAGAAGAAAGCATGCTTTCATTTCTGGTAAACTGAAGAAGCTCACTTCTTACACATTTTTGCACCAGCAAAATTCAAAAAAATCATTTTGGAAAATGACTTAATGAAAAGGTAAAGCATTAAAAATAGTCTTTCACAACAATTTATTTTTAAATAAATTGTTGTGAAAGACTCCTCTTAAACAGGACAAGCAGTGCTCCAGTTTGGAGGAATGTATTATAAACATGATAAGAGCACTTAAGTCATTTACAGCCAAAGGCATTTCAGACAAAGACTGAAAGAGAAACCTTCATCTTTTTAGTGAATGCAGCTCACGTACATGCTTATCCAACTGACAGCAGTTAAGATCTCTTACGAATTAAGATATCAAGAGTCTGGCGGTGTTGTCAATGCAGACCTTACAAGACTCTCACTCTTTATACACACACACAAATAAATTGCATACATTCTAAACAGCATTCATCAAGACACAAGTCACGTTAAATCTGGTCAGGAATAGCAGGAGCCTTGTGAATCTTTCTGAACCAAATTTCTGCCAATTATATTTCATCAAATACTTTTTGCTGACCGACCCATGAAATCATTGCCTGGCTTGAACATGCAGTTTTAATTGCTCTTCTACATTAATAGGCTGATCAACATTTCCATGCAAACATATTGCTTTTAATGATGTCCGTGTCAACCTCGCGATTCCACAGTGTGAACGTTCTGCTTGTTAACAGCAGCGAAAGTTATGTACTGTCATCAGCATTCTGCCACACACACACACACACACACACAGTGCATACTGTTGTGTAGCACCTACCGCAAGCAATTTACCCCCAATGCGCTTCCGACTGCAATATGATAGGTCAGCCTGCTCATTTCTCCTTACTTAAACTATATATTCTATAGTTTATACTCTGCCTATTACAGGTCTTCCATGCCAAGAGAAAATAATTAAAAGGATCCCTGGACCAACTGAACCCCTGTGATCAGCGTTCAGTGATGCCCCCGTCAAGATTGCTGTGGGTTAGTCCATATTGGTACTTTCAGGGTTTCTGGGACTACTGCAAAGCACATCAATCTTCATTAATGTCTAATTCTCAAGACCAGAGTTTTAAAAAGCTCAAAACGGGAGCTGAGATTAACTAGCATCATTTGTACCTTGCAGAGGGCTCCCGTCCCCCCCCACACACACACACACACACACAAAGCTCTTCCCCTGTTTTGAGTGCTCACAATTTAGACTGAACTGTGCAAGAAATGAGAATAATATTATATAACTAGTTCAAATACAAACATTGGCAGTTTAATTAAGTACAGATGCTGACCTTTAGCCTTGTACATAAGTAAAATGTCCACATAGAAAGTGTCCTAAAGATGTTTAGGCAAAGAACAGCTTCTTAAGACCAGACTTAAAGGGATAGTTTGTTATTTGAAGGGAGTTTTTATGAGGTACAAGTAGTCAAATGTATTTATTACCTACATTACCACTATAATTTAGGACGAGTCTTCACTAAACGTGAAACCAATTCATGTATATTATATGAGGTGTGTGCAGAGGGTAAGGAAACTTCAGAAAAGTAGCCTACTTTTGAATGTAGAGTTAACTATATACTTGTGTGGACACAAGATTCCTTGGCTGTTAGCGAGCTCGACGTGCGAGCGGAAAAACAACTTTGTGATTTGTGGGAGTTACATGTCTTGTAGTCTTATTATTCTTCAGAAAATTTTTTAGTTTTCTGCTTATTAATTTAATACTTTATCTATAATAAACAACTCTGTATACTACTAGCTGCATGCACATAGCCAGAGAGAAACATTATATCAACTATCTCCAAGCAAACCACAATGAAATGAAAATTAAATATTCTAATATTAACCACTCACACTTTCAACATAAACATTAATGTTTATGGTATAAATACTGAATTTACTGAATACAACGCCGACTATTAGCTTGTTAAGCCGACTACTTGCATAAATAAAGTCCCTTGTTGATGCATGTTCATATCAGGATTAAACACTGACTACTAATATCAGAAGGTCCAGAATGTCCAAAGTACATTATTACAAAAAATGTACTTTTTTTTTCTTTTTGGAATGTTTTTTCACATAATGAAAAATACATGATACATAAATTAGACAGTCACATTGCTTATGGAAATGTTTCGGATTGTTGACCCTTGTCTTACAGTATATACTGCTAATTATGAGCATTCTTAATCTAGTGTGAGTGTTTCATTTACAGCTCACACACAGGAGACGTAGAGTAGGTGGTGATGCAAATTAACAAGTGGTATTCGGTTCTTGCAAAAAGAGCAACGGAGTTTTCAGCCTTTCACAAGTCACTAATGCTAGATAATCCTAAAAAGAGGTTAGAAAAAATAAAGAGGATTCAGTTTACATAAGTAGTTGTAGTTAGTCTTTTTTTTAAGCAACAGAAGTCCTTAGAAGTTCGATCCATTATTGCGGCAATTTAAAGCAAAACATGTCACTCTCTTCTGATAAACACTTGACATGTATGTTTGAATGTCGCTTTGAGGGGAGTTTACAATGACAAATGTTTACTGGATAATTTGTCTGGGTTCTAGATATGCATTTATTGTCCACTTCTGAACTAAATCTGAATACAACCTTAGTAAGTTTTTCCTAAAAGATGTACTTTTTGATTCAACATGCTGAACTTATTCGGGTTGGCAGGCTTACAGGGTTGGCTCCTTAAGACAAGTCATTAAAGGTGCAGTAGGCAATTCTGGAGAAAGGTAGTTGATTGTCCAGCTGATGAATCTTATTCCCAGGTCGTCAGATACAGACGCTTTGGGTTGATGTATGATTGGTTGTCGGTGTTAAGACTGAACACCAACAACCAATCGTTGAGTCTCATTCCGAGGTCATCTTTCTCCAGAATCGCCAACTGCACCTTTAACTCTTTCATGCTCTCATGACTATATTGTACTGTATCTTTAACTTTTCACCTCTGTATGCTAAGCTTGTCCAATTGTTTTTATTTGATCAGGCATCAGGAAGAAGTCGAAAGTGCCTGGTGTCATGATAACACAGTTTATGGAGGAACTCCCAGAGGGAATGTCAACTCCAGATTTCACCCGCAAACCCATTGCTCTGACTATTCAAGAAGGTAACTCTTCATGTCTCTGAGAAAATGACTCAAGTTCATCTCAGACTGAAAAATAAATAAATAAAATGTTTACTCTCCCATCACAATACATAAACATTTGCTGGACAGTAAAATAAATATAGGCCTAATAAAAAGGCTGAGACATATCAGTTTCTTATTTGTTTTTATTATAATCATTATTATTATTACAAACAATCATGCACATTTTTGGTAATGAGATTACGCTCATTGACGAGCACTGAACCCTGAGCAGTAATGTGTAACAAAATGCATTATACCCAAAACATGCTAAATACTTACCTTAATGTACCAAACGGAAAAACCCCAATGTGTCTGCAGCATAGCCTTCTTTACTAAAAATGCATCAAAGGATTATTGGTCATGAATAAAGGCATCTTCTTGTCATCCCATTCCAGGTAAAGTTGCAGTCTTTAAAGCCAAAGTAGTGGGCACCCCAACACCTAAAGTAACATGGAGCAGAGCAAATGGAGAAATACATTTTCACCCCGACATGTGCCTGCAAAAGTATGATGAGGCATCTCAGGAGCATACCATTGAGGTAAGCTTTACAGTTCAGATATAAATGATGACAATGGCATGGTCACATTACGTTTCCGTTTGAACAAAACTTACCTGCACTCGGTCCTGAAAAAGGACGTGATGTCACGTATCTGATGCGAGTAATAAGTAAGCATTAATCAGAGCGATCACAGACTGTAACCAGAGTATAAAAGCGACACTACAATGCACCAGAGCAGAGCCAGAGGCTGGAGATCGCAGTGAGACATCGTTCAGGATTCAATAGAAGTGAATGAGAAATTTGACGTGACCATTCCTTAACACTCAAACTGCTTTCAATGACATTGAAAATGCCATTATCTCTGTATTTGCATTTCATTAGTTTCCCAAAGTCGCCCCAGAAGATGCTGACACCTACAAGTGTTTTGCAACCAATGAGTATGGAAGAGCTGTTTGCCCTGTTGTCTTGAATGTTATTGAGGGTAGGACCTTTATTATTCTTTGAATCACCGTGTCTCTCAAGTTGGATTGATAATAGTTGCAGTATACAGTATATCCTCTTGATAAATTGGCATACTTGTATTGAATTGTGACAAACAGGTAATGAATATGAATATTATTTGTTTACAGTTGGATTCTCTAAGAGCAAAGAACTTCAGAAGGCACACGGAGAAGGTGAGGTTTCAAATACAATTAAACTCTTTAAATTTTATGAAAAAGTGATGTAATTTTACATATTTTCCTTTTTAGCAAGGCAGCTTGTGTTTGTTGGCTGTCAGGTCAAGGTTTACCATTTTAAAGCCAAAGTGATCATAGAAATAGACTTTATATAAACCGGCACAAAAAGCATTCAATAGCAACAACAACAACAAAAAATCACTATCAGGGATTTGGGCAACCAGCTGTGTACAAACATGAATAGAGGTTGATGGTTTTCTTCCAAGATATCAATACTTGGAATGATGCAGCAGCTCAGCTTTTCTGTGCTACAGCCTAGTCCATATATTTTCATACCAACATGACATTTTATTAATTAATTGGAATTATTAGGAAAAATGTGCCTGTCACAGTGCATCTGTCAGATCAGCGCAATGCCACTGTGCACTGACACTTGACACATTATTGGCTCTCTTAGAAATTGACTGAAAAATGTGAACATCTGCAAAAAGAATTATGTTAGGCTGTACAAACCCAACACCAAGTGCAATTGCCTTTAGATTGTTTTCTATGGTTTCCTTTTGTCCAAGAATATCAAAGGGACTTTTGGAGACAAGAAAGATCAGGCCGGTTATTCCAGGTTTCTCTGGCCTAAGCATTGTTGAGGACATAGTTTAAAGCAATGATTGTCAGATTCTCAGTGGGGTGCCGTTTGGACAGGACAAGCCTCTGTTAGCCATCAAGTTGAATTTGAATTTTATTTGAATTGTTTTATTGTTACTGTTTTTATTTTAATTTGTTGTTTAATTTTATTAAAAGAAAAGAATTCTTATGGACCTTTAATCAAGACACTATCCATAAAGTTATTTTTGAGTACTACTGTAAAAAACAAAGCATGACATATATATTCAGTGATTGGAATGACTGTTTTCCTTATTGTTCCCCAGATGTAACAGACTTCAGGAAAAAACTTAAAAAACGGTGAGTGAAATACTGTATTCTTAGCTGTTGGTCCGTTAAACTAGAGGCAGTCGTTCCAAGAGTGATTTACTATGGGAAGTATGAGAGTTGTTGAAAACTGAGGCATAACAACATTTCTCACATTACAGTAATCCTGATGGAACACGTGAGGAAAAGCCAATGGAGCCAGAGGAGAAGGTCTGGGAAATCCTGCTTAGTGCAGACAAGAAAGACTATGAGCACATCTGTGCCGAGTACGGTATCACAGACTTCCGCGGGATGCTGAAGAAACTTAATGAAATGAAGAGAGAGAGAGAGCGGGAGATTGCAGAGGTGTGTGGTCTTTGGAATATTCTTTAATTCTATCACAATCACATACAGTGTCTCTTTGTGTCACTTGTTCTTCTATCTCTGCACTTCTTCCTGATACTGTAGGCAGTCTTATTAAATATTATAACAATTTTGTGGTTATTTATAGTGTATTAATTTCTACTGTAGTTTGTCACACACATCAGTGCACTCAAACATATTGAGGTCAGTGACGACGACTGTGCAACAATTGAGTTGGACATGGACCTCAAGGATCCTAGTAGCAAAATCTTCCTATACAAGGTGAGGCATAAACTACCAACTCCAGGATTAGCCTGCTGCATTTCATTCAAGTTTTCAAAATTGTTACATGTCCCTATATTCTGCAGGATGGTGTCATGGTTCCATTCACCAAAGAAGAGACTGAAACAATGAAGCATAGTCTGAAACAAGTAGGCAAGAAATATGTCTTCACAATTAAAAAATTAGGTTCAGAAGATGCTGGACTCTACTCAGTGGATGTTGAGGGCGTCAATGTTTTCTCCACAGATTTTAAAGGTATGTCCTCAATCAAGTGATTAAGAATTAATTAGGTTCAAATAAATTCAGTTACTTGCAAAGGATTGCTAATATATTGTTGGTCACCACAAATATTTTTTTCTTTTGAAATTGGAGTTAGTTATGACTGTAATTGATTGATTTAACATTTAGTCTCCCTCTGCATCTTCTTTCATTTTTTTGTGTCTTTCTGTAACCCTGCAGTAGCTGAAGTTGACTTTGCTGTCAAAATACATGAGGTTAAGGCAGCTGAACGAGAGGACGCCCTCTTTCAATGTGTCCTGACTGCACCTATGGATAAGATTAAATGGATGGGAAAAAACGCCCCACTGTCAAATAGTGACAAACATGAAATCATTGTATCTGAAGATAAGCTTATCCACAAGTTGATTGTGCGGGACTGTTTGCCTTTGGACGCTGGTATCTATGCTGCTGTGGCAGGAATCAAATCCTGCAATGCCTGGCTTGTAATTGAAGGTGAAAAACATTGTTACTTTTTTATCATAGGGGATTCCCATGATGCAGTACAAACTCCAGTTGCTTGCATAAATATGGAATATCTTGCAGATACTTTCCTCTGACATAAAATAATTGTTAATTCTGAATTTAACATTCAGTTAAAAAATTATAATTACATGTGACATATTATCTTTTATAGCTGACAAAAATTCTGCCAACAAGGGCAAGAGGGCAGCTCGCAAAACTACTATGGCTGGAGGTGGTAATGACGAAGACCTAATGAAAACAGCGAAGGAACAGCAGGAAAGATATCAAAAAGAAATGGCAGAAAAAATGGAAATTGCCAAGAAGGCTCAAGCTGAGAAAGAAGCCGCAGAAGCAGCTGCCAGAGCAGAGGCTGAAGCAGCTAAAAATGCTGCGGCTGAAGCCAAAGCTGCGGCTAAGGCTGCAGCTAAGGCTGCTGCAAAGTCAAAAAGGGCAGCAGATGGCAAGGGTGGAGCTGTAAGGAAAGCTAAGAAAAAAGAAGCTGGTGCAGCTGCTGGTGCAGGCTCTGCTGCAGGTGCTGCTGGAGCTGCCGCTGGTGCAGGGGGTGATGGAACTGATGGTGGCAAATCTGCAGCTACTAGTATCGGAGTTGGTGCTGGTGGTGTAGCAGGTGGTGAAGGTGGAGGAGAAGACGGAAGTGGAGTTGGAGCTAAAGGTGGAGCTGGGGGCGGTGAAAGTGAAGGTTTGGGAGAAGATTTCGAAGGCGAAGAGGAAGACGATTCATTTGAAGATTCTGATGAAGAAAATGAGAAAGAGGGAGAAAAAGGCGGAGATGGAGAAGGAGAAGGAGAAGGAGAAGGAGGAGAGGGAGGAGAAGGAGGGAAACGCAGGAAAGAAGGTCCACTTGTTCCAGAGACAGAAATAGGTAAGAAATTAATATATAAAGCAATGTATGTTGAGAGATTAAATGACTAAAGATTGCCTGCTTATTATTATTAATTATTATTATTATTCTTCAAAATGCTTATCAGGATTCAATAGAATATAGTAGCAGTAGAAGGTATTTGTATTTTGATGTTTTTCTGTCAATATTTTTACACTACCCCTGATGTTTAATATGTTACTGTTAGTCTATTCTATCAACTTTCAGATTAATTGTAAAAGTCTATTAATCTTTAAAAAAAAATGTTCAAAGAAGGAACTGATGATGGTTTTTGCTCAGAGAAAGAATGCCAGTATTATATATATCACATTTCTGGGTCAAATCATTATTCATTCAGCATTAATAAAATGATAGTAAATAATTACATTTAGATATGCATGACATTCTGTATAAAGTGCTATTTATTATCAATAATAGGAGATAATAATGAGGAAACTACAAATCAACAAGGTGAAAAATCTGGGGAAAAAAGAAAACGTCCCAGAAAGAAATATGTGGAGGTTGAAGAAGCTGTTGTTGGTAAGAGATGTCAAAGGTTGCATGTCATAGACAGTTTACTGACTCTTAAAGTAATTTGGGAATGAAAATGACTTTAATACTACTTAGACCACTGTAGGAAACACCTCCTAACTTATGCAATAAATGTATATAACACTGACTGAATTAAACCACTGACAATTCATAAAGCTTTACACTGCTCCGCTTCGTCAGATGTACAACTAGCTAAAGGCTCCATGTGGCATGGGCGTATTTAAAAAACGAAAAAAAGATCTGAAACCTATGTGACAAAACTTGCTTTATCCAAGACGCGTAACAATTAAGAATCTACAGGTTTAGCGGCTACATTAAAAAGTATAGTACACTTTAAATTGCTTTTAAACCCAGAGTACCCAGAACTTTTAGTCCGAGGAACGACTTTTCAAGGAACTAAAAGGTTCCTTCAGCCCGTTGCTGGTTCCACTGCTGTCTAAAGACCTGTGAGGAATAGGCACACCTTGAGATTAGACCTACGAGAAAGCAACGGGTGTTTTTCCATTTCATTTTTGCGTGTGACAATGCAACTAGGACGATGCTCATTGATCGATGGTCAATCTGTCAGATGCATACTTCTGTAACTCCAACTTGATGTGTCAAAGCACAATGAACAAAAGCAATCTGTTAAGTCTGCAGATTTTTTAAAATTGGTGGCTCAAATACAATGCTGCATGTACTTCAATTAGAAATGTTCAACACCCCAAGCCCCAACCCCAAAGTTCCTGTACTTTTGGGAAGTACTACCCCCTGAACAGGGACTTTTGGCAGTCAAAATTATGTCTCCAGAATTTAGTTTAAACTCTAGCTCCCAGTTCCAATGGATCCCAGATTTCGTTCATCCTGGGAAATTAGACTTAGTTTTCAGTCCAGAAATAATTGAAAACTGTAGGCTTTATGTATTAACCAATTAACAATCTGATACATGTAAAAGAAAAGCAGATAATTATTAATAAACATTGATTAACAAAACAGAATTATCTATATCTTTATATGTTTTGCTTTGTGTCTTTGCTTTGAAGCGGAGAGCAATATAGCATGTATATGCTATGTTAAATTCTGCATTCTCTTCTATCTAATCATTTACTCATATGTGTGTTTTGTGCGTAGTTTGTGTGCTTTTGTGTTTGTATAGACATGTCTTTCTGTTGTTATAAATACCTGATTGAATTCATGTTCAAGTTCGTTATTTTAGAGGGTTAAAAAGGGAAAGGTGAATTACCAGCATATGTATTCAAATTGAGAACCTAAGAGGTGTCTGTTTAATTCAGTTTTAAGGTTTGGTATTTTTGAGTAACTGAAAGTGAAGTTCAGAATCAGTTTGTCACTGGTATTACTCATTGTAGTGAAATACTTAAGAAGTAATACAACAAACAACATAAGTCTTAACTGAAAAAAGAAAAACAATCCAAAAGGCCATTGAGCTAATTTAGTCACTTCACAAAGACACCATAATGGAACCCATCTTGAATAGCGAGTTGGTTATCATCTTTCCCACCAACCTCTTCTTCTGCATCAAAGTAAATGTTGATTTCTGTTGTTGCTGCTGATCTTGTTTTTATGCTTCATGTTGACATTTTAATTGTTATTGTTGCTGTTTTCATTAATGTTATTTGTAAGGCATATCCAAGAGCAAATGAGAAACACTGGATTGATGGTAATTGCGATGATATCCCCTAAACTGAAAAGCAAAAAAACACGAGGTGCCAGTGGTGATAATGGCACCGGGCCAACAGCAGGCAGTGATGAATCTGCTGAAAATGGTGAGGGTGCAGACGGCGGTGAGCCAGCAGCAGCTGGCAAGCGTTCAGGTCATGCACGGCAAGGGCCATTGATTGCGGAGACAGTTAGTGGTAAGATTACTGGGCTGCTTTAATTGCTGCATGAGAAGCACTATCACTGAAAAAAGTCATTTGATAAACAAATTACTTTTTCAGTGATCTGAAGGTTAACATAAAAGGCATCTGACCACTGAGCAGAATGCTGCATTTGATCTTTAATGGGTTAGAATGATCAGCAAGAGTGGATTTAACCTCGAGAGGGCCCGAAGAAAAGCAAATTAAATTTGATGCACAAATCTCTCTTTTTTCTTCTCTTTAGCACACAATATCATAATTTCTTTAGTTGCTAAATTAATCAAAGAAAACTTTAGTCTTATTTTTTTTATAGATAATATAACAGCATTGGCTATATCATTTTTTTCCTATGACCTACAGGTTGGGTATCAGCAGGCAATTTATTGTTAATTATTTATGTGTCCACCTCTGTCTCTCATGTCTTATGTTTGCAGACTATGTGTGAGTGTAAGTAATGTTTAAATGCACCTGTGCTCTATGTTAACAATCATGCTTGCCTTTATAAGTGTTAATTCAGGATGAGTCGGTGCCTTGAGGTTAATTATTTAAATGAACAGCAGAACTGATCATGTTCTTGATGCAACAACTGCATCTCTTCATAAGTTGAAGATGGAAGACAACCCAAGCCGACTTTGGCGGATGACCATGCTCTAAATCAATTTCTGCACACTGAAGACTGAATTCAGACCCAACAGAAAAAATGCTACCGTCTTCCGCTGACCAAGGACAACAGTCGCTCTTGAGATATCTTATATTTTCACAGCATGTACTTTCTTTTGAAAGTAAGCAGTTCAACAGAGTCAAATGAATGCTTCTGTGATGACATTCTTAGTCGCTGTGCCAAGTCAACTGTCAAGTTGCAGACAATCAAGACAATCAAGCTACATGTTAATCAAGATCAAGTTCATCAAGTTTCAAATAAATGCAAACTATGCTCTTCTTACACCCCTATAGTCTCTTCAAATATGATATTTCCTGACATTAAATCTGCATTTCAACATGTATTTTATAACCATATGACATTGTAAAATACATGATATCAAGAAAAATGCATAAAGAAACTGTGTGATGTTTGACTGTTTAGGAGGTGAGGTAAGTGTGTACACAATCGCGGATGAATGTTTGAATTCACTGTAATTGTAGATCAACAACTGCAAAAAACTTGAAACAACAACTTGAATGCAAATGTCAGCTGTTGGCTGTTTGCATTCACTAACTTACTGGTTGATAAATCCTCAGACCCAGGAGTTCACTTTCATGCTGGGCTTTCTGACTGCAAAGTCATTGTTGGAGAAGCAGCAGAGCTGGAGTGTAAACTGAGCAGTGAAGAATGTGAGGGAATCTGGTACAAAGATGGAGAGGAGGTAAGCCCAGGGTCTAAAAGTGGTCAATATGTAGCATATAGACTCTAATTTTGTTGCAGTAGTACGGCAAAGTAGGAATCGCTGATTATCATGAATGCATATAAGTTAGAGATTTAGATACTTCATTTGTTTGTTTCAGTAATATGTTTGTTTTTTCCAGATTAAATCATCTGAGGGTATAACTGTTTCGAAAGAAGGAAGTTTCCACAAGCTGAAAATTCACAAAGTCACAGAGGAATATGCTGGCAAATATAAATTTGAAGCAGATGGACGGAAGACAGAGGCCTTAATTGTTGTTGAAGGTAAAAACATTTTCCTTACAGCAATCACTTAATGCATTTAGGGTTGCATCATTCATTAGAGTGTGCCCGCACTGTATGTGTATATATATATAACACACTCTCTCATATTTGTCTAGATACTAGATAGTATGGCACTGCTGCACATATCCGGATGTATTATTTTACCATTCATTGTAGATCCGCCCCGATTTGATGCTGAGGAACTGGAGGCATTTAAAACCCCTGTAACCGTGAAAAAAGGACAAAAAGCTACCTTCAAATTACCCTATATTGGACGGGAACCTCTAAAAGTTCAGTGGTACCTTGACGGTGAAGAGCTCTCAGATGAAGCGAATATCAAGTTAGAGCACTCAGACGGTTGTAGCCGTCTGCTTCTAACCAAGCTGCAGCGCAAGGACAGTGGTGAAGTCAAGATAAAACTCAAAAATGAGTTTGGCACTGTTGAGGCCTTCAGCCAGCTTTTTGTACTGGGTATGTATACAAACATATTTTACACAATCTTTTGTAAATACACTTATGCAGTAAATAGCCAAACTACCTAATTAGTTTTGTTGCACAGTAGGTGCTGAAATAGTACAGATTAATATTATACATACTACTTTATTTTTAACAGATAAACCCACTCCTCCAATGGGACCTCTGGAAATTGTTGAAGCCTCCTCCTCTGTAATTCAATTCAAGTGGAGACCACCAAAAGACAGCGGTGGCTGCAAGATAGGCAATTACATCCTTGAACGACAACAAGTTGGTCGCAACACCTGGAAGAAGCTGGGGCCAATCGGCACTGACGCCACATACAGGGACACTGATGTAGACCACGGCAGGAGGTACTGCTATCGCATCAGAGTGGAGACTGAAATGGGCACCAGTGAGCTGATGGAAACAGAGGACATTCAAGCCGGTACTAAAGGTAAACTAAGACAACTATCAGAAATAGGATTTTTTTAAAAAGGCCGGTCACACAATTAAAATGATGAAATTTCACACAAAAAATAATTTAAGTGGAATTGGTGTGATAAATTTATTCACAGAAGCCAAGAAAACCCACACAAGGCTCTCTGAGTTCAACCTTGCTAATCAAACTTGCAACATTGGCCAATAGCAAACTGTATTCACAGCATTGACCTTTGAAAGGAACAGAGAATCAGTGAGTCAAAAATGGAGGACACTATTGTAGCTTTTCAGATGTGTTGTTATTTAACCCTCCTTTGCCTTAGTATACAGTATGTTACTCCATAAGAGGCTGGACTTTCCAACAGTTAAAAGACAGCAGGCACAGCTACATATCTTTTGAACAAAAGGTGATAAACTTAATGAGTGAACAAGCCGGCTAGCTCACCGACTATAGAGTAGTTCACCAACTTGTTATGTTATTAATAGTCCCTACATTATCAAGCCTATCAAGCCATCACCTGTATAAAATTGCAAAATTCTGGCCTTGATTTTTCAGAACAAACCTTTGTAATTCTAACATGATCAATTCTCCTACAATACACTGAAAATTTTTACCTTTTAGACTAAGAAACAGTTCCCAAACTTTTGTGTATACAGCATACCCTGGACCTCCATCAGCACCAAAGGTTGTCAGTGCCTTGAAGGACTGCATCAACCTGTCTTGGTCTCCTCCTGCCAACACCGGAGGAACCAATATTCTGGGATACAACCTTGAAAAACGCAAAAAGGGCAGCAATCTGTGGGGTCCAGTCAACCCACCCGAAGAGATGATCAAAGGTAACTATCATTTTTACATAATTTATGTTTGATCATGTCATGACAGCTTGTTGCAACACAATAGTACATGTCTAATGCATGTTGTAATTCCTTTATTGCATATTTACTTTTCCTATACAGCTAAGGGATTTGCAGTTAAAGATGTGGTTGAGGGCATGGAGTACGAATTCCGTGTGTCAGCAATCAATAACTCTGGAGCTGGTGAATTCAGTACACCATCGGAGTTTGTGTTTGCCAGAGACCCTAAAAGTAGGTGGACATTTGGAAATATCACTCATTCTTTTAACAATTCTTCATACAGCCTACACTCAATATGAATCATGTGTTACAGAGCCTCCTGGTAAAGTCCTAGACTTTAAAGTGACAGATTCCACCTACACAACTCTGTCCCTGTCTTGGACCAAACCCAAGGAAATTAAGGGCGTTGAGGATGAAGCCAAGGGATATTTTGTGGAGATCAGGCCTGCAGAAAATACAGAATGGGATCGCTGCAATTCAAATGCAATAACCATGACTTCCTATACAGTGAAAGGCTTGAAGTCACTGGCAATGTACTGGGTGAGGGTGTTTGCTACTAATGATGGAGGACAGGGGGAGAAACAGGAGCTGGATAATTACATCCTCGCTACGCCCCCTCCTGGTAAGAAAATTCACTTCAAAGCTAAAGACTCACTCAAAAATGTGTTTCTCCTATGTTTACATCCCCTAAAATGTCTGACCTGCACTACACTGACTTGTAGCTGTCCAAAGTTTTCTGTGCACTTTAGAACATGGGATTCAAATGCACACCAGGCAAGCTAGATTTGGTACGTCACAAATATGAAGGCCAATCGCTGTCTAATTTGCAAATACTACAACTGCTAATGAGTCAGTTCCCGGGCAAACTTGGTTAGCTATCAAGATGTGAAAACACTGTAACATCGTAGCGGATATTATTGTACATTTCACAACCACTAAGGCTGTGTCAGCCACTACCAGTCACAAGCTAACAAACAACATAAACAAAATATGCTAAACTACATTTAACATTCTGATTCGTCTGTTAGCCGCCAATTTCGGTGCACAACAGACTCCTCATCTGAGTCCGGGTCTGACTGAGGCTCAAACATGTAACGTTATGGCTGAATCTCTCCCATGTTTCCTCTAACACTAGCCATCTTGATGCTAGCTGATTTTTCACCGGTCAATCTAGCACAAACAGCTGTGGTGGGTGGGGCCAAGGCCTGTGATTCATAGATCCAGAATTTCTCAATGAGGGAGAAAGAGGTTTCTAAAAACTTTTAAATGTGGGAAAACCATGTTAAATAAATTATTAGCCATAACAGAGTATTTCTATGTACTTTAGAATATGTCTGGAGGGGAACTTTAATTATGTCAAACAGTTACATTTAATATTGCGATCATAGGGAATCCATTGTATACCTAATAGTTAACGACAGTTTATTTTTTAGCATATGAATTAAAGTTGTATAATCAATGAGTTTAACTTACTAATGGAAAAAAATATGATCTGAATCAATTATGTATATCTGGTCTAGAGAGATTCTCCACAAACCAAACTCAGAGTTACCTTGGTCTGGATCACTTAAGCCTGGTTTAAAGAATCAACATTAATATAATTATAAAATGGGTTTCTAGGCAGACAATACTTAACACTTAGTGATCTATTTGACTTCTTCATCTTTTCACCAGTAATACAAAATGAGAACATCAAGATTAGGATGAACATTAAAATGTGTTTATCATTTTGTGTCACTCAGTATCATGTGACTCAAAAGCAACTGCAAACATGGTTTATGAAGTCAGGATATGAGATGTACAAGACACCATGTTTTTGTACTAGGGGCGTCACGATTTCGATTCTAAATTGAAAAGTGCCCCAATTCCAATGTTGAACAACAAAATCAAAAGCAGGATCCACGATTCACACATTATATTTTTTTTCTCTCAACCCCACCTGCTTTCACGCATCAGCTGCGCTTATCCAGATTTATCCTGTGTGCCCGAAGATGCGACCTGTACCAGTGGTAACTATGACAGCGTTAGAGATGTTGATTTCACTTTCTTTTTCAGAGATACTTCTTTTTAACCTGTTAGGGAAGAGGGTTTACTCAGAACAGATTTGAGAAACCGAACTCGGTACCAAACTGAATTTATATCTTTTGTTGTTTATTGTTGAATCCCTGAAGGGTGGGTTTTTTTCCTTTTTTTTTGTCAGGACATAAAAAATAGTGATCTGTTGATCTTTACAAATCCAGATGTGATAGTTTAACAATGGAAGAGCCATCAGTGCTGAAAAAAGATGTTTAAATCAAAACTCAACTTGAATCGTGGATTAGGAGAATCTTAACACCCCTATTTTGTATTCTCCAAAAACGATAACCAACACAATCGTGTGCACATGAAAGCTTCAATTAGTTGGTTGAGTTGAATTGTGAAGATGGGTCTTAAAGTCCTATTTCAGGTCAAGAATAACACAGATGATTGCAGTAGTTCTGTATATTGCACTGACATAAAAGATAATATTTTTTGAGCAAGTTTGCTGTGGAATTGTAATTTTTCTGCTTTACTTTAACCTCAACATCATAATTACAAATTTTCACCCTGATTTTCCCATAGTGAGACCACGATTCACGGATCTCAAAATCAAGAGTTTCATGGTGGTGAGAGCAGGGAATTCTGCACGATTCAACATCAACTTTCAGGTAATATAGGAGTAGAGAAGATGACTTATCAAAGATGATTAGGGTTGGGCTATATGTTAAAATTTTCCAACCGACCAAAGTCAGCACAGCAACTGGAGATTTAGTTATGAGAAGACCAGTTCTTTTTCTTCACCTGCTACAAGCAAACCAACTCATGAACAACTCTTTTGGTTCTGTATTTTTTAATATTCTCCATAGTGTCTGCTGGAAGATGTGTGTGAGTGGAAAGTTCTCTAGGTTCCAAAAAATCTCTAAGCTTTTTTAGTCTTAATACTGTAAATAAACAAAATTGCAAAATGTTGAGAAAGGAAATTTGCCTTACTTTTTTTTTTTTTCCATATTTAACATAAAAATAAAACTGCACCTTCTGACTTCAAGTTTCTTTTACTGAACTAAGACTAGCTAACTGCTTTGTTAACTTATAAACCACACTTCATAGTATGTCCTTCCACTGTTCCAACAATTACCAATGATGATCAAAATAAACCATAATTTTACCAAGTTAGATGTAAAAAATATTCTGGCTCTGCACTCAGTTTTTCTCTGCTGCCTCTCTCTGCCGTCACTGGTCTGTTTGTGCTACTGGTAAGCGGCTCTTACTCGTTCTTCGGAGGCAGACCATTAAATTAACCAAATATAATGACAAAAATGCCCCCAAAAGTAATTTGTCTAATCACCCTACTCTAATGACAATGCATACATATATAGTGATTGTATTTATTCTTTTTGACAAGTCTGACAAAATGTTATTTTCATATTCTTTTTAGGCGTCTCCTTGGCCTGAGATCACCTGGCAGAAGGAGGGAGGACCTGTGTCTAAAAAGGTGACCATCAGCAACACAGAAGGCACATCCCAGCTTCTGATTCCTTCCGCTGAACGCTCAGATACTGGCATCTATACTATCACTGTCAAGAACATTGTCGGTCAAGAAACCTTCAGCATTGAAATTAGAGTCACAGGTGAGTTTTTGTAAAATACTGTACCTTCTTACTGTTTAAATAATTTTCTCATATTCCATAAATAGAAAAAAAAACACTTTTGTATTTGAACTCCAGATGAGCCCAAGCCACCAGGTCCTGTGGAGCTTGATGAAAACGTACCTGGCACAGTGACCGTTTCATGGACCCCATCTCCAGATGAGAAACGTGATGACAGGCTGCACTACATGGTGACTAAGCGTGATTCAAGTAAAAGGCAATGGCACACTGTTGCAGATCGCATCTTCAACAACAGATTCACAGTCTGCAACATAATGCCGGGCCGAGAATACCAGTTCAGGGTCTATGCGAAGAATGACATGGGCTCCTCCAAACCGTCTGAATCACCAAAGTGGCTGATTTCTTGCAAAAAAGGTATGGAAATGTTTATGATTTTATGGTTAAGTGTCTTAAAGTCGATCAACATGTGTATTTGAAGAAACATTGCATTTTTAAAGACAGAGGCTTAAGCTAATACAGTACTTACATACTGGCCAAATAACATGCCTCTACAAAGTAGTAAGGCTAAAGGCAAGGCAGAATTGTCTGTGTACTTTCTTTCCTTTTCCATCTTTCATTACAGTGTTCAAGATTACACCGGCCAATTTACTATATTCAATTTGAAAGAAATGATGCCATTCATTGGTTTGGTTTCTGTATGCTTTTATGACTTTGATTTTGTGCAATGCAATGTCTATATAGAAGCTTACAAATTGCTGCATAGATCAGTACAAAAAATGATGATACAGCAAAGCAACATAGAAATAAAGTTAATGTTGTTTCTGTATCTGTACATATAGAAAATGTGGCAGGCAAATGTAACACAGTAAGTAACACAATTCTATGGATAGCAACAAAAAAGACATCTAAAAGATACTTAGTTTATTGTGATGATTGGTTCAAATCAAGTCAAAACCCAAATATCAGCCGGACTAATTGGCTGAATATCGACAGACTATTGTAATTAACTCTTTACATAAGGAGAAAAGAAATACGGTAATACAACAAATGGTTAAAAGTTACACGCCAAAACAAGGGCTAGGCTTTAGACTAATGGTGATGTTTTATTTGCCCCAAAATGTTTATTTAATGGACAGAATGTACTGTACCTTGAGGTGTTGCGATATACTGGTATTTGTATATATGTATATTTGTACAGTTATGGTTACAGACTCTCCACATCCCTACACTTGTATTTTAACTATAATTCATTTGGCAAAAAAAGACAAAACACACAATAAACTAAGATTAATTTGACTGACAGCATTATTATTATAGTTATATTATTATTATTATATTATTATAAGATAATCATGTACTGAAGTGACAGCACTAACTGTAGCTAAAACTTTCCGCTCATACTGTACGTGTAGCATCTGCATCAGGCGATGTTGAAACACAATCTCCTGCTAAATGATAATAATTCTAATTCAATGCATATCTGCTTTCTCACAGAAAAGTTCACAGTGAACTTGCCAGAAACAAAGACCTGTGATCTACAGTGTCCTCCCAAGTTCCTTGTCCCATTAAAATTGCACGCTGCTCCTCAAGGGTATGAATGCTACATGAGCTGTGCAATAAAGGGGGACCCGACGCCACATGTGACATGGCTCCGCAACAATATTAGTCTGAATACCAACACTAACTACCACATCACCAACACCTGTGGAGTCTGTTCTCTGCTCATATTGAGGGTTGGACCGAAAGACACCGGGGAGTACAAGGCTATCGCAGAAAATTCTATTGGGAGGGCTGAGTGCTCCACTAAACTGACAGTCAGAGGTAAATCTTTGCTCAAGTGAAGATGTATTTTAAAGATGCTGTCATTGTTATACACAAATGAACTTTGAAATCTAAAACTAATTACTGCCTTTGTCTTTTTTTTCCCCAGAGTAAATGAAGACACTGAGGATGGTGGAATTGCTCTAAAGAGTTAAGCAAACCCTGTCAAATGCAGAATGTAATATTGTTTAATACTACCTGTGATACTTTAAGTTAGCCATTTCATTAACAGATTTATATAAATGCTGGAATTTATAAGTTAAACTTACAATAATCACAGTCATCTTAGGCATACAAATGTTGCAGAAATAAAAGCCACAAATATGTTTTGTTCGCTTTGATTTAAATTGTACAATCTCAATGAAATGGAAGCTTGCAATACTAATGTGCAATCTCGCATATTCTGACTGTAATAATATGCATGTTAACAAGCAAAAATATTTACACTGCATAACACTGTGTAGCAATGATTTATTGATTATGACAGTGCTAATTTAAGTTTGTCTCTAAAACATATGGCACTATCTGCTTGTGTCTTTCAGTTAATGTTTAGATGCAGGTTTCATGTATAGTGAAGTAAAGTGATTGGTTGCAGGTTTTTTTTCCCCTATAATTGTGGATTTGAAATCTTACCCTCAATCAAAAATGAGAAAAATACTGACATGAAAAATGTATACGATACTGACTAATGTTCTAGTTAAGTAAATGTGTGTGGGTTTGGTGTAAATAAATATTTCATACTGCTATTATGATGTGCAATTTTTCTGACCCTGCATGACACTTTGAAAACAGTCTTAACATAAAGCTTTATGTGCAGAAAGATTCACAATAAAATACCAAAAATGTGTATACATGTATAGTGATAGACTGGGGCCTGGGTCAAGCCTCAACATAGCGAGCGAGTATCAAAATTCATACCACTTGTTCAACTCCATGAAGGTTTATGTGAATAAGTTACATCTTGTCTTCTTGTATTACCTCTCTTAGCATTTTTGTGGGGTCAGGCATTTGTCCCATTTTAGAGTCACTGAAGAAGTTACACGCAGGGCCGACCAGTGCAGGGTGACACGTCTCATTTTCAAAGTGCCTGATGAAATAAATGCTACTATGTAACTTATTTCTGTTGTGTTTCAGTCTAAATGGAAAGTAAATTAAATAATTATGGCTCATTAGTATTAGAATATGTTTTTGTGTGATATGTCCAGAGCAGTGCAAAAGTAAATAAGGACATTCAGGCAAAGTAATTTTGGGGATAAGCTTTCAGCATTATATTATTCATTAAGTTTGACATTTCTTTACATGTTTTATAAATATTTATAAAAAAACAAACTAATGGAGGAATTACCAAAATCTTAATTCAATTGACACTTACCTCTTGTTAAATGTTGAGATGAAGATCAGCCAGCCTACATGTACACAAGGAGAGGCAGCTCAACCCATGGTACTTCTATGTCACTTCTCATGAGACTTTTTCATAAGAGCAGCCAAAACTGCTGCTGCAGTGCTAAAGCTGAAATTCCAGGTTTGAGGGAGGGATTACGAAGCCTCACTGCTGCATTTCCTCTGGTGCCCCCTTTTCAAGAACCTATAGCATTTTAGGGCCAAAGTGCATGTCAGTAAACCTATCCCCAAGAGGCACAGTGCAAAAGCAGTGGGTTAGGTTGCTCAGAGTGTCTCTGAAAGGCTTTATTGCCTCTCAAAACGACAAGACCACACTTGAGAATCAGCTGGAACCTGGCTGGCAACACACAGCAGAGTTTACTTGACATAAAAAAATAGTAAGTACATTTTAAATTTACCAGGCTAATCCCTAATGTGGTTGGGTGTTTTATCAAAATCTTTATTCTGTATGTAAATATGTATATATTCTGCATTGTTATTGCATATTAATCATAGGTATATGGTAATGAGATCTCACTAATTAGTAAAGTAGACTTTTTTACTTAATTGTGACTGCAGTTTATATGATTCCAGCATCTCCAATGTTTAATATGACAAATCCTGTAACAATGTTGTTTATGATACATGTTTTTCTGCAAGCAGGATCGTCTAAAGATGAAGCAAAATAACAGAAATAGGAAAATGTTAAAGAAAGATCAATATCAAACTAATGATTGGTGCAAGTGAGAAGTGGTAACAGACAAACTATAGAAACATACACTTTATATACAGATATGCTTAGATATTCATAAAAGATCTAAGAGTTTCCTTATGTTGCCAAGCTTAACTATGATATTTTCTTTATCATAAAATGATAAAGTGAAAAACTATGCTCTGCAACTTAATGCAGCTTTGAGATTTAGGACACAGACCTGACAAGATATTCATAAATCATCTCACTCCTAACACCCTTGGCTCAGCTATTTTCTCTCTCAGACAAATATAGCTTCACGGCAGTGCACCAAGGGTGCAAAACTCATCACATAACAGAACTCAGCATAATTAATTTTGATTAAACTTAAAATTAAAGGTTTAAGTGTCCATCAAACATAATCCAAGAAATAAAAAACTCCTGAAGCTACTGATGAGATCATTAAAAATTAAACATGAACAAAAGCATGGTGAAGACAGGGTGCGAACATTAATTAATATTAAGCATTCAAGATATGGTAACACATTTACATAACATATATGAAGAAGCAATATTCACATATTTGATCATCTAATTAGATTCCACCTGAATAAAAAAATATGACGTTATGCAATGTCATATAGTAATTAGCTAATGCGACCCTTTTAATACTTTGTAATAATAATAATATTGGCCATGGAACATGACTAATTAAACACTTTTGCAGTTATGTACATAAGTCATGTATGAATTGATTAAAGCGATTGAGGCGATACTTTAACGTGAAAATGACCATTTCATATTTTTAGAAAAACTTCAATTTAACCATATTAAAATGGAAAGGAATGTATTCTTAACCACCAAATTTTAACATTTCTATTTTATTGATTATCTTTTGACCCATTTCTCCATATAATTCAGGGCTAACAAGAAACCAACCCGGCCGAAATACAAAAATGGTCATGACTTATGTTACATTTGTAGTCAATCACCTACACTCCTTCATGAGTCATGATAGATAGTTTTATGAGGTATGTGACCTGCTGCCTGCAAAATTAGTCCGGCCACTTGTAGGAATTTAGGAATGTTAAGTATTTAGTGATCACAGGAATTTTTTTCATTTATAGCACAGATACAGTTACTAACTGACACCATATGCAATATAGATCTTACTCTCATTGTTTAACACTGACGTCCTACAATGCAACATGCGTCATTATATTATTTAGCCAAGTTGGAGAAACAAATACATTATGTCTCATTACATCTTAACTGTCTCTACAAGGACAGACTTTACTTAAAAAGGCATCAACATACAATTGCCTTAGGTCACTAGTTAAAGCCATGATAAGTGACACCCATTGCAGATTCAGACTGGAACTGCGTGTTATACAAATGGGGATTCTCATGGTTACCAACAGCTCCAGACTACACACAAAAGGGTATAGGATATGTTGAGCGCTGACATGGGAAAATAAAATCCATAAAATCCTATACAAGTGTTTTAAACATGCATTATTATTGATAATATGTATAATAATAATATTTACATTTTTGCATTAACAGAGAAGCTGTTGTCTCAATCAAGATGTTTAAAATCCGTAAAGCTAAGGAAGAGGAGCCAACTGCTCCAGGGCAGGGTAAGTACCCAGATTACTAATTACTGCCAAACAAAGTATATTTAGATTGATAAACTAAACTGTCATCTTCTTTATAAATTTATAAATAATGCAATTTATCTCATTTCATGACAGTGAGAATTAAAAAGAGGTCAAGGGTGCCGGGAGTTATGATTACCCAATATGTGGAAGAACTACCTGAAGGCATGAGCACCCCAGATTTCACTCGGAAGCCCATTGCTATAACTATTCAAGAAGGTATAGTAAAACACCACATCTAATCACATGTGCAAGCCAATTCCTTTTTTAAAATTAAAGATAATAACATAACTACCTTCTTATTGCAATTTCTGTAGGAAAACTGGTCATCTTTAGAGCAGTGATTGTGGGCAACCCAACACCAACTGTGACCTGGATGAGAAATAATGGGGAAATTGATGAGGAGAGGTACAAAATCGTCTACGATAAAAGTTCTGGTGAACACCAACTACAGGTAGGACCCCTGACCATGAGTCATAATAAATGCTACTTCACTTATTCAAACACTATGCTGGTTTTGCAGAAATACTGATAATCATGTATTGATTGATAGATGCCTGATGTATCGGTGGAGCAAGCTGACACATACAAGTGTTTTGCCAAAAACGAATATGGAAAAGCTGTTGTAACTGCTGCTCTTAATGTTATTGAGGGTCAGTTACTAACTTTTATTCCATTATATACATTGAATCAAAACTCATTAAGATAAATTGTGTCTGTCTCACTTAAGTCTACTTCCTTCCATTTTAGTTGGCTATAAAAAGAACAAAGCCATGCAACAATCAAGAACAGGTACACAGCCTACATTTAGTCTATAATGGTGGAATTTTAGTCATTCATTTGATAAAAGTTGTAACCATGCTGCTGGTGTTGTTGTAGCTGTCCGAGAGATACCCGAGGACTTCAAAAAGGCCTTAAAAAATAAGTGAGTAGGAAATTTGCAAATGTTTGTTTTGTTTTTTTTCCTCGCCATGTATGATTATTACCATAACATGTTTAATATTGTGTTTGTTTTCTGTTTGAAGGGTTGATATGGAGCAAAAAGAAGAGAAGAAACCAGAAACCGATGAAAAGTTTTGGGAAGTGTTGATGAGTGCAGACAAGAAAGATTATGAGAGCATCTGTGCTCAATATGGTATCACTAATTTTCGTGGGATGCTGAAGAAACTAAACGAGAAGAAGTTGGAAAGAGAGCAAGAACAAGAAAAGGTATTTTTCAGCTTCATCTAAATGTAAATATAAAGCACGACCTAACATCTATAATAAGATAAATGAATGCTGAAATACAATAAAAACATTTTCAAAGTATCAAACTTTTTTTTCCCAATTACTACAGGTTGTTGAAAGACTATGCAACCTAAAGCCCATTGAAATGAAAGATAATGGTGCTGCAGAGTTTGAACTTGAAATGTCACTTAAAGACCCTGGCAGCAAAATCTTCCTATACAAGGTGAGGTGTTTCATTTTAAAATTTTAAATTTTTTCTCAATGGTGAGTAAATTAAATGAAAACACTACAATACCGATGCACTCGCATGCACATTACACACTGCTCCGACATTTATGACGGCTTATGTTTAAACAGGATGGAGTTATGATTCCTTTTGATCCGGAAACAGAGGTTAAACACGGACTGAAGCAAGTGGGAAAGAAGTTTGTGTTTAGCATCAATGGTGTTGACCCCGAGGATGCAGGATTATACCAAGTGGAGGTTGATGGAGTCAAGATCTTTTCGACTGACTTCAAACGTAAGATGATGCACCATTTAATAATCTAGACACTTCAGTGTAACATGTGCCCAACACCATAAAACAGTGGAAAAGAGTTATGATTAGTACATGAGTTGTGTTGTGACAGGAAATACAAGATATTATGCTAGGCTATAATTTTGTGTTTCAACTAGTTTTCGCTGATGATGGCTTCTAGCTGAAATTAGTTCTTTTGCTCACAATAAATAAGAAGACTGTTTATCTATGAGTGTCAGAATTTTGAATGTTTTGTGTGTGTTTTTTTGCTAGTTCCCAATGTAGAGTTCTTGTATAAGATTCAAGACGTGAAAGCAGAAGAAAGAGAGGATGCTGTGTTTGAGTGTGTCATCTCACAACCCCTGAAAAAGATCACTTGGAAGGGAAAGAATATTCCATTGGAGCAAGGGGAGAAATATGACATCATTGTGTCAGAGGACATGCTGATTCACACATTGGTGGTGAAGGACTGTATGCCCTTGGACAAAGGAATTTACGCGGCCGTGGCTGGACTCGCATCCTGCAGTGCTTGGCTTATAGTAGAAGGTACATATTACATACGTTACATATTACGTAACTTTTCACTGTTCACCTTCGGTTTATCAAATATTGAAAATGTCCCATAAAGCATTTAAAATGTCCTTGTACTGTACATTTTTCATTAGCTGACAATGATCCAGCCTCACGTGGAAAGAAGAAAGCTCGCAAAACAACCAGAGCAGGTGGTGGAGGAGAAGAACTTTTGAGGATTGCTCAGGAGCAACAGGCCAAGGTACAGAAAGAGAAAGATGAGCTGGTTGCAAAGGTAAGGGCAGAGGCAGAAGCAGCAGCTGCTGCAGCCGCCGCAGCCGCAGCTGAGAAAGCAGAAGCCGAAGCTAAAGCAAAAGCGGAGGCAGAAGCCAAAGCCAAAGCTAAAGCTGAGGCAAAGGCAAAGGCAAAGGCGAAGGCAAAGTCAAAGACAAACGAAAAGGGAAAGGAAAAGGTAAAGGTAAAGGTAAAGACAAAGGCAAAGGCAAAGGCCAAAGTGGGAGGAGCCGCAGCCACAGACACAACCACTGCTGTAGAGGAGGGAGAGGACGTAGAAGAGGGAGAGGACGTAGAAGAGGAAGAGGATGTAGAAGAGGAAGCGGATGTAGAAGAGGAAGAGGATGTAGAAGAGGAAGATGTGTCTAAAACAGCTGGGCCTACATCATCAGAACCCAAGCAGCAGGTACAAGCAAAGGAGGCAGATGCTCCTGATGGTGAAGAAGAGGAGCCTGTTCAAGAAAAAAGGAAGAGAGTGAGAACAGGCCCACTTGTCCCCGATACAGTTGTTGGTAAGGTAACATAGTAAATAAATCACTGTTATAATGTTCATATATTCCTGTGCCTTGTTAAAAGTCAGGTTATATTTCCTTTAGACCCAGGAGTATATTTCACTAGCGGACTGTCTGATGTAACCGCCATCATTGGTACGGATGCAGAACTGGTCTGCAGGCTGAGCAGTGAGGACTGTGACGGAGTCTGGTACAAAGATGGGAAAGAGGTGAGGAGCAGAGGAGTCCATTGAGGAACAGCATTCACCTTTAACCTTCCAACATTTAAGTGTGTTTACATTTGTGTGCTTTCCAGATAACAGCTACAGATGATATCTGTATTGTTAAAGATCGGACTTATCGCAAACTAATCATCAAAAACTGCAAAGAAGATGATGCTGGGAAGTACCGATGTGAAGCTGATGGCCGTAAAACAGAAGCTTTGCTTAAAGTTGAAGGTACTGCACACACAATCTAAAACAAAAGGACAGTCACTGTAAAAACATGTTTAAAACAATATTGTTTTTAAGCTGAGCAATAAAAGTTTGAAAAGATGCATTTTTTTTCCAACTAGATCCTCCAAGAATAAATGCTGATGACCTCACAGCATTCACAAAACCTATTAAAATCAAAACTGGGAAAGAAGCAGCATTCAAGGTGTCTTTTGTTGGCCGGGAACCCATGAAGGTCCAGTGGTACCATGAGGGCGAAGAGCTGCTGGAGGACACTAACATCAAGATTGAGAAGTCCTCCTCACACAGCCGCCTGGTGCTAACCAAGTGCCGACGCAAAACCTCAGGAGAAATTAAGCTCAAGATTAAAAATGAATGTGGAACAACTGAGGCTATCACTCAGCTTGTGGTCTTAGGTTTGTGCGCTGCATGTTAAGACCTGTAAATTCTATTTTTGTACAAATGTTATATTCATAAAAAAAAAATAGATACTGTATGAATGTGGTTTTTCGTTATTCTTCTGTCTTACTACAGATAAACCCACACAACCCCTTGGCCCTGTGGATATTATTGAAAGTTCCTCAACTTGCATTGAGTTCAAGTGGAGGACTCCCAAAGATGATGGAGGCTCCCCTATCACAGACTATATCCTGGAGCGGCAGCAAATTGGCCGAAACAGCTGGAAGAAACTTGGCAAGATTGGCCCAGAGCCTAAATACAGGGACACTGATGTGGATCACGGCAGAAAGTACTGCTACCACATCAGGGCGGAAACTGATCAAGGCACCAGTGAAATGATGGAGACCGATGACATTCAGGCAGGGACAAAGGGTGAGCATTCTTAGAAGCACACCAATTTTTTTTTCCCACAGCGTCTCATACATAGTGGGCATTATTTAAAAAGAAAAAAGGCTGAGTCAGTCATTTTATCATTCTTTCAGCATACCCTGGACCTCCTTCTACACCAAAAATTGTGAGTGCTTTCAAAGACTGTATCAATCTGGCTTGGTCTGCACCCACTAATACCGGAGGAACTAATATTTTGGGATACAACGTGGAGAAACGCAAGAATGGCAGTAATCTGTGGGGCCTTGTCAATCCACCTGATGAGCCTATCAGAGGTAAGACCATTAGACTATGTATTTAACCATGTATCTGTTTACATGTTGAACAGAAATGTGACATTATCAAGTGACAATGCGCTTTCTTTCTTATTACAAATGTGAAGAATGATTTTTTATGTATACATATTTGATAGTGTTAACTAATGTTTAACATGCCAACAGAGAAAAAGTATGCTGTGAAGGATGTTGTTGAAGGCATCGAGTATGAGTTCCGTGTATCAGCCATCAACATTTCTGGTGCTGGAGAGCCAAGTGCGCCTTCTGAATTTGTCTTTGCGAGAGATCCAAAGAGTGAGTAATAAGCCAATAAAAGCTATATTTTTATTATCTCAAGGCTCAATTGCTCATATCTCATTAAGCTTAATTGTTTACATTCTCAGAGCCCCCCGGTAAGGTTATTGATCTCAAGGTGACAGACTCCACATACAGCACACTATCGCTGGGCTGGACCAAACCCACGGAGGAGGAGGGGGTCCAAGACGAGGCTAAAGGATACTTTGTGGAGCTCAGACCAGCAGAAAATCCAGAATGGGGCCGCTGTAACTCCAGTGCTATCATTATGAACTCATATACTATTATGGGTCTGAAGTCTATGGCCATGTACTGGGTAAGGGTTGTAGCCACCAATGAGGGTGGAGACAGTGAGCCTCAAGAGTTGGACAATTATATCATTGCAATGCCTCCTCCAGGTGAGTCTGTGGAAATTTTTATTTTCTACAGTCAGAATTTAATTTTTATCATTTACATTTGACCTTCTATTCATAATTCTTTTCTTATGAATTTTGTCTAAAACTCTGCCCAAATTGTCACAGTGAGACCTCACTTCACTGACAGAAAAATTAAGAACTTCATGGTGATGAGAGCTGGTAACTCCGCTCGAGTCAACTTCAACTTTCAGGTTCAAGTCTTTTATTCAATGTCCCATCTAAAGTGGCAGATTATAGAAGTATAATCTCACAACTTAGCCCTGCACTAACTGTTGTTGACAGGCCTCTCCAATACCTACTATTAAATGGCTCAAGGACGGTCATCCTGTAGCCAAGCATGTGACAGTGAGCAACACAGACACATCATCGCAGCTAATGATCCCCTCATCAGAGCGCCATGACACTGGGATCTACACCATCATTGTCAAGAACATTGTTGGTCAGGAGACCTCTAGTGTTGAGATAAGAGTCACAGGTACAGAAAATATATATAAACTAATCTCAAACAAATTTAAGTAAAATGAGCACCAAAGCTTTATGGATTTGCAACATTCTTTTCTTCTTTTTAAAAAAAATTATTCCAAAGTTGCTAAAGTTTTTGGAGGACGCAAAAATTATGATGATATGTTACCAGAATAACGAATTTAAGCTTTTAAAATATTTGATGTTCTTTAAGATGCAAAAAAATGAAGTCAGTGCTAAATAAATAAAAATGAATGCCTAAAAATGCCTAATATATTGCTAATATTTTAGCAAAACTGAATAAAATATACCAAATCTTCACATGAGATGCATGGGAAAAGTTTAAAGAGAGGCAAAACGTATAGGCATTATCAATGTAGTCAGAAATACAAAACATCAAGACACATATAATTCTTTCCTACCTGTTTGTAGATGACCCCAAGCCTCCAGGCCCAGTGGAGCTGGATGAGAATGTGTCGGGAACAGTGACGGTCTCCTGGAATCCCTCTCCAGATGAGAAGAAAGATGACAGGCTGCACTACATGATCACCAAGCGTGATTCTGTCAAGCGTACTTGGCAAATCGTGGCAGACCGTCTCTTCAATAACAAATTCACTGCCATTAATATCATGCCTGGAAGGCAGTATCAGTTCCGGATCTATGCCAAGAATGACATGGGGCTTTCGGAACCGTCTGAATCACCAACCTGGGAAGTGAAGAGAAGAAAAGGCAGGTTTAAAAACAAAAAAATGATCTAAAACTGTGTGGAATGGAGCTGAAACAATTAGACCATTATTCAATAAGCTGAACAACTGAAAATTAAAAATTAAAACATTTTGATAACTGATTTTTTTCAGCCATTTATAATGCAAACACAAAAAACATTCGCCGTTTAAACCTGTTAAATTTGAGTATTGAGTAGTATTTTCTGCTTTTGTGTTTTACATCATTTTAAATTTTATGTATTTGGGTTTTGGACTGTCAGTCAGAGAAAACGAGACAACTGAAGATGTCTCTACGGGCTAACCAAACTTGAAATGTGGATTTTTCATTGTTTTTTCAGTTTTCATACAATAAAGAATTAAATGATTAATTGGGGAAAAAAAATAAAAAGATGAATTACCAATAAAAATACTTGGTGTAGCTTAAAAGGCACGGACCTAGGTGTAAACAGATGTAGATTAGTATAAAGATGCAAACAATTAGTCAATTAATCAATTATCCAACTATTTTTAGAATTGATCAATCATTTTAGTAATTTTTAGGTTAAAAAAAAAAAAGCCTAACTTTTTCTGATTGCAGTTTCTAAAGTGTGAGACTTGGACATTTTTTATTTTCCTTTTGACATTTAATAAACTACATGGTTAATCAAGAAAATAATTTGTATATTAAAATGAAACTGAAAATATTAGTTAGATGCAGCCCTAGATGTGTACAAATGGATCATAATAGGAGTGACAATTTCAAAGAAGATTCCTCCCTACCAAAAGACAGATAAAGAATATTAAGTGGCACAATGCATATATGTAGAGCATACCGTGCAGCAAATCAGGTTTTTATTGCTAATAAATGCTTTGTTTGCCTTATGTACATGATATGCACCATGAAAGGCATTTTCTATTTCTGCATATTCCGCCATAGACAATGAAGGGAGATAAATTGATCAATTAACAGAAGACTAAAGGGAATATATCAATGAAAAGGGAAACCATCTTTATTTAATCCAGCCTTTATGCTTTTCTTTCCCCTTTCTTTCATCCTTCCAGAAACATTTTCTTTGAACCTTCCTGCCTCTAAGGACTGCAGCTTTGAGACGCCTCCCTCATTCTCTGTTCCACTAAAAATGCACAACAGTCCAGAGAGCTATGAGTGCTACATGAGTTGTGCAGTGACAGGAAACCCCAGACCACATGTTACCTGGTATAGAAATAACATCAGCCTCAACACCAACACTAACTATTACATTACTAACACATGTGGGGTCTGTTCAATGGTGATACTCAAAGTCGGGCCCAAGGACAGTGGGGACTACACCGTCATTGCAGAAAACCCTCTGGGGAGAGTGGAGTGTTCAACTAAACTCGTTGTTAAAGGTAAAACCACATTAAAAAGTATTTATCTTAAATTCCACTCCTCTGGTTATATGTTTTAATTATTCCCTTTTCTACCTCCTCCTTCAGATTAGGATGATGCAGTGAGCCTGAACTCCTGAAGACAAATGAAATGTAAAGGATTTGCCAATTGGAAACCCTACTGTCATCTGTGCTTTTTCGTGGACTACTTTATTAACGTGTTTAAGTAAACTGTGAAGTCGAAAATAAAAAAAAATGAACTGATAACTATTCACAAATGTTTTAAAGCACAAATTAGGTTGAGGTTCTGCTAATATACAAATTCTGCTAAAATGATTTACTGGATGCAAAGAGCACTTTGACAAAGCAAGTCTGAGATTCAGCATTAATTGAATGCTAATCTTGCACCCAAACATGTTTACTTATTGATATATTGTTTCCCTGAGCTGTGATTATAGTTAGTTTTCTTTGCCGTTTTCTGAAATTGACCGAAAATCTGGAAAATTCATGATATGGCATTATGGCTAGAACTTAGAATGTTTTAGTGTTTGAATTTTGAATCATTATGACAGAATGTAAATAAATCCTACCTGTTAAACACTGAAGTGTCTAACTTGCCTATCTTTAACCTAAATTTACTTATGAGCTTGTCACTTGATACTATAATATAAATGCTAACATCAGCATGATGCCACTCAAAATTTAAATATTCATATTAGGGATGCACCGAATGTTCGGCAACCGAAATCATTCAGCCGAAAATAGCAAAAAAAAGCACTTTCGTTGTTCGGCCGAATAAGTGAACAGACTGAATAATTTTTACCGAACAATGACGTTTTTGGCTGGACCGCAGAGGGCCAGCCCTATGGGTTGCTCTGTGGCTGAGTAAGTGAGTGAGTGAGTAAGTGATGAAGTTGCGGGATTGGTCAGTCGAGTGTAGGAGTGACTACGTCATCAGGGGGCGTTGCTCACACCTCGCGCAGCACCGATGGCGTGTGTGTCTGAGTTCAGTGCGATTCTGAGCAGCCGGTTGTTTCTGTCCACTATCTCCTCGCTATACGTCTGTACATTCACAGAGTAAAGTACATCAGATCCAAGCAGAATCTGATCTGACTCGTGTTTATTCCTCGAGAAGCTCCGCTCTGCCCCCGCCCCTCTGTCCGAGAGCTCCCCGGAGCTCAGCAGCTGTCTGCGGGCGAGCGGTGGCTCTGTCACCCTGCTCTGCACTCTGCAAAGCCCTGCGATACACGTGAACTTTTCGCTTGAGTTGAATATTTTCAACTCGCGTTTTCACCTGCTGCTTAATACACTGTTGCCTGCCACAATGTATTGAGCGCAAGTTATTTGGAGGTCTCGTTTTGGTGC
>JBBPCS010000375.1:14958300-14978494 GCA_037974645.1 Hollardia meadi | reverse complement strand
GAAAGACTAAGAATCAGGCTTTCGAATGAGTTATAATTAAGTTTAGGTTTAGGACTAATTAATAGACCCGAGTTGAAGATCCTGGAGGTTGCTCATGTGAAATGCATTAGAGTCTGTCACCTTTTCTTTAGCTTTTGTTCATAAAAATTGATGACGTTTGAGGTTAACTTAGCGGTTAATCGTAAATGTAATGTCTTGTTGAATAGCTGAGGAAGTGAGCGAACAAAAAGGGTAAAACACACCCTTGCCTGTGGTGCAAAAAGAAGTATGGAAGCATGGAAACAAGTCTTGATGCACGTCATTGTTTTTTGACTTTCATCAGGACACGTTCCCTCCAATTTTACAGCACAGCGGGAACACAGAGGTTCATTCCCAGAAACACTCCACTGATGTGGTTATTAGGTGTGATATTCATGTTTTAAATGCAGCAATGTTGATGAGCAGTTGCTGCTAAGGTGGAATAAACAAGGACATATTATGTCTGAAAAAGAGGCATTTAGTGTGCCGACTACAGATGGGTTTTTCGACTAATTGTTAAACTGTACATGCAGCAAGTGAGCGAACGGCACAACTCATTTCCCAGCTCAGTGCGGTGTTCAGTGGACTGTGCATAATGAGCTTTTGATTTATTCTACTGATCAGTGAGTTTTTGTAACATAAATTGGACACATTTAACACTCGAATCTCTATGGTGCTAAAGATGTAAGTATTCGGTTTTATTGTACAGTAATAGATATTACTAACAATTACAATGAAGATTACATTAAACTCTGTGAACATTTCCCTTTTATTACACACAGAAGTGGTCTTTTTTGTAAAACTACAATGTTAAATTAACAATGGCACTATTGTGTTGTGATTGGTTAGCACTCTTTGCTTGTAGCGAGCATGAAATGGTCTACTCCTTGATCCAAAGCTCGCCTCTACGCTTCTGTGTTAACCTAGATGCTAAACCTAACCAAACTGTGACTGAAAACTGAAAATAAGCCTACTACCGTTAAATGTAAAAATAAAAGAATGAAGTAATGATGTTTAGAAAATAGTCTAAGTGTTGGCTTCTCACAAGACATGAACCCTGGTCTCTCAGTGCAGCTGTTCATCCACATTAAACTACTCCCTTCACAGATTTCGTCTCTTAATGTAACATTACCCAACTTCCTAAAGGCTTTCAACCAGAAGGCTTCAATAAGGTGGTACATCACATTCTAGTATGTAAAAGCAGTAATGACTATCTTAAGTGTAACCGTGGTGTTTAGAAGACACTGGCTAGTATATGTTGTCAGAGAAGCAGCAGCGAATTTTACGCCTTCCTTGTGTAGCTGTTAAAGAGTTTAAAGTCATTAACAAAAGCTAAAGCCTTCTAGCAGAACAACAAATACGAGCCAATCAAAATGTAGTAGTACTAGCCAATCACAGCACAGTAGGGCAGGACTAGGTGAAACTGTCTTGGGGGGAAAAAAATAACGTGGACCTAACAGAGCGCCATGAGAGCACACCTCGTATACTCACAATTTTAAAACAACAATGATTATCTAGTCTCTTTGTTAAGGTTTAGTTACAACTCTGGACCAATGCAAGATGGAAAGCAATAAACTAAAAATGACTATAGACTGTATATGGGTGCAGTAAAGAATTACAGTTAACTTTGAGGGGGGGCTTGCAACTGGAAAACTGTTCAGTCCATATTTTTAGGAATCACTTTATAATTTCATTTACATTTTAGCTCTTCATTTACACCAAAATTTCCCAACAGTGACCCATCTTAAGATCCAAAAAGTTATTACAGTGATTTGTTCAAATACATTGCAGTCCCACTGACTCCTACTATTTTAAATTGACGGCATATTGGTCTTTCATGAGCTGTAAAATCTTTATGACCCTATTCGAGCCAAGGAAAACATCAAGAGACATTGATTACACACAGTATGTTGAACCAATCAGCATTTTCCTCTTCATTCCTAATAGAAAAACACACGAAGCAAGACTCAATTGGATTTCCATCCAATAGCAGAGATGTTTTGAGTGATCTATGAAGAAACAAGAGCAGACAGAGGTGGCTTATGCACCTCACATAAGCCATAATCTCTCTAGGACAGAGCGATTCAGAGTAATGGAAGAGCTGGCGTCCTAACCAGGTGCAAAACAAACTCGCCTGCTGGCAAACTCAAGTGGGTCTTGAGACAAATGAGTAGTGAGTAGGGACAATCACTACCCACAGCACCTTTCAACCATTCAGCCAGACCAGCCTCGGATTCCAGCAATTCAGTATGGGAGTCTAACCCACCTTGGACTTAAGGCTTCTTCTGGATAATGTCTGGTCGCAGGAAAATGAAATGGGACTCAGACTGGTCAAGAAACAGAAAATCATAGACTGTTGTGTCCACGCCTTTACAGAGACCTGTCTCCACCACAACATCCCGGATTAAGCTGTTGCACTCAATGGGTGGAAACATGTTCAGAGCCGATAGAGCGCAGGACTCCACCAAGACGATGTGAGGCGGACTCTGTGTTTACATCAATGATACTTTGTCCATCAACTTTGATTGCGTTTGAGCACAACGAGTGAGGTTGAACTTTGTTGTGCAACCCAGTGTTGTACAAATACAAGTACAAATAAATGACCTTGATTATTGAATTTCATGTATGTAGGTGTGTACAGATGGACATTGGAAGAGATGAGATGATGCAGGAGTTGTTTCAGAAGTTTTTATGAACATTTTAATACTTTCATTCACCTGACCAACATTGTAATTTATTTGGGGTTTGGTGAGCATTAGTTTAATATTCACTCTTTGCTCTCTAGCAACTCCTGAGGGAAATATCTGCTTCTATAGGTGCTAAATGCTCTGCAATGTTTACCAGCTAGTTGCTACCTGTGTCTGCGGTTGGGTGCTGGGGAGGTAGTGTGCACTGGGTTTGTAAAGATTTTTCTATAAGAACAGCTGCCTGGCTGAAACAAGATGGACAGCATTGGCTGTAAAGCCAAAACAATGAGCTGAAATGCCATAAAGCTCTGAAGAGCTGAGGGGACCTGCAGAAAGGTAAGTATATATAATATCAGCTACTTCCATTGGTTCCCAGGTGTAATTAGGAATTATTACTTTCCTTTTGTAGCAATTTCAAGCAGCTGCTTTGTTGCATTTTTTTGATTGAACTAATGAATATGAACATACTCATAGGTCATTAATAATTGTACCATAGCTTACAAGGGGTGCAGCAAAACATAGTAATTTTAGTGTCCATAAAAAAACAAATTGTAAAAGTTTTCCTCCAATAAAGTGAAAAGCATTTTAAATTAAGACCTACACTGAAAATGTCAAGGCATCCCATTTAACATGGGCAACAGCAGGGAGCGTGCCCCCGAAGGCTGCATCACTTGTTTGGACTCTGAAAGACATTAAAGGATGGTGTCAATATTATATTGAGCTGCTTTCCTCATCTCTTTTTTCCAGCGATCATGATACCCAGCAGAACTCGTCTTTCATTTACTGCTTGAACTCAGCTTTTTTCCCCTGCTTTTTTTCTTTTTTCTTAATTTCAGGGTGCTGTCACTCACAAGGGTAATGATTTTGTGAGGAAAGCAGCATATTTCAGATGCACTGTGGGACACATTTGGATATTTTGAAGTAGAATAAGAGTCCAATAGTATTTGTAAATTATAGTCAATGTACTGTATAAGCTACATAATAACATTTGTGTAATCATTCAGTTCATGCAGGGGCTAACAAAGAGTTTTGTCTTACTAAAACTAAATCCTTTGCATCTCTTGGGACTTATTTGTGGTCTTTACATGTTGTGTCCTCCCTTCCCTTTTTGTCAAACTAAATTGTTCTAGAGATGCAATAGACATTCGATCGGTCCCCCACTTTGGTCGTGAAATCGTTCTGCAACTGCATGATAGAATGTTATGAAATTTTGTACAGACATTAAAGGGAAACTTTTCACCCAACTTTGTATCATTACAATCATTACATCACCCTGTCATGCTGCAAATGGGGCCAAAAACAGCCCACAACCAGTCAGAGAGCTTTGCCAGTTTCAATACATAATGTGTAATTTCTGCTGCTAGGGGTCTCTCAATCAACAGAATGAAAACAAAAAAACTTAGTTTGATGACATTGTAAAGTAGGATGGGATCATGGGAGTTGCCGTCTTGATTGCCAGCACCGCTGAAAATGAAAAAAAATGTAGTGACATTTGCCGACATACTTCCTCACTCTTTGACTCCTTTAGCGACAGGTGACCAAATTTAACGCACCGTTAACAAGAATAAAATGAGTTTGAACAATGTTGGAAATATTTGTGATAAAGTACACAACTCAACCAAATATATAAAGGTCTAGTCACTTGTAGACATTTGAATGCCGTAAATATTATTTCTTAAAACCTAAAGAAATTATGTTGTAGTACCAGCCAGTACCTCAGCATATGTCAGAAAGTCTGCCTCAGTCCAGTCTTCCTGCCTGCCTCCCTGGCTGTAAGCTGATGAATCTTCATGTAATCGCTAAATCCCTAACTGTTCCTCTCTGCCTGAACTCTCCGGTTTCAGTGCCTCTGCTGTTGCCTCTCACTCACCCATGTGGCAACTTCTTGTGATGCTGTTAGCAGTGCCAGAGCCCGGTAACAGCCTGCAAACAGCCGCAGAGCACCTGTGACAAAGATTTCAGAAGCAGGGATGCACCCTTTAACCGGATAAATTTTGCTAATAGCAAAGACGAAGAAATTGGATGCTCCCCTACCAATTATTAGTGGTCAGCCTCACATCTCCCTTCGTACCGCTTCTCAACTACAATAAACCAAACAAAATCATTTTATCATTATTCCTTATCCAATGTTAAAGTGGAAAGCCAACTTTCCTCTCTGTTATTGTTGGCGCCACATTCGCAAAGACAGCGTTAGCAACATGGCTACTGCTAGCAGCCTGGCTACTGTCCAAAGAAAAAGGAACCATAAAAATTCCAGATCTAGAAATTCTCAACTCAGTGCTATGATAAAGGCAAAGCAAACACCCAGTTGTACTAATAAGTAGGCAGCTCTTGTTACTTATTGATCTAGTAGAAAGAATTTCTGTTTTGAACCCTCTAAAGTCCCCGTGGTAAGGGGAAACACATTAACAGGGGAACGCGTCACACACAGGAGTGTGAATGCCTGTCCGCTTACTCGTTTTATCTCGGTTTCTATCACTCTTCCTCTTTGCGTTCCTTGCCTCCTCCATCACCGAGGTTCTTTTTCTTTTGCAGGCTAGAGTTTCCACAATTATTTGTCCCATTGTTACCTGGGGATAGCACCCAAAGAGAAAAATGCCTCTTCTCCTAGTTTGGTTCTGCAATGGCTGACACACTACCTTTGTGCCGTAAATCTGACCTTCATTTGTCTGCAAAAGAATTGTGCCTGCTGGCATTATTCATCATATAGTGGAAGTGAGGCTTACAGGCAACCAATCTAAACACGAATGGTGTCAGTTTTCTTTAGCCGTTACATTGTGCAATATGTATATATTTACTTCAGAATGGTAAATTAAAGCAAATAAGTTTAATATTGCTTGTTTAAGTGAACTTAATGGAACTAAATTTAAGTTTTTCTTAACAACTGTTAACTGAGTTAATTTGTGACTATCAAACAGTCTAATCGCACCTGTCATACTGATGTCATCAAGAGCATATATGTACTGCACCTGTTTCTAAAGGATTTTAATGACACTTGATTAGATGGTGTCATTGTGAGCACTTTAGAATACACTTTGCTGTTGTTAATTAACTATGACACACACATGACACACCATGTCATCTCGACGGCACTCATGAAGACACTTCACCAACAGGAGAGCAAAGAGAGAAGCTGCAAACCTTATGCATGAGGGCTGCATATGCATGATGGAACCACGCTACGGTGATCATGCCAGCTCGCTCTGTGCGAGATTGACCTGCACACATCTTTCCTTCATTATATTTTAAATAACTTCACTGTGGCGCTGAGGAAGAAGCTGCTTGTATATTTCTGCAAAGTCTCCAAGCTCTTGATAGCTTCAATGCACCAGCAACAGATACAGGCTGTGGCATCTACTGATGCTGATACTGAGCACAGTAATGTTGAAAATATTCTGAGGCTTAGTGAGAAACCTGACATGAAAGCCAACCACAACGTATCAGGATGTCAGGCCAGATGTACAGGCTCTAATGCTTGTAGTGACAGGAAGAGTGTGGCTACTGACTACACAAGCTGCAGAAGCTTTTTGTGTATTTAAGTGTGTATTTATGAATAATTCATACGATTCATTTCACACTACTCTGGTTTCCGATTTGATTGAAAACTACAAAAACTGCAAACAAATCAAATCAAACCAAACTGTCTCACAAACATATTACAGCAGAATTCTGCAAAATTGTCCCACTGAAACGGATTTCAAAACACTGTCTCCCTGGGTGAGAATGGGAGATTTTCTCTATTTGCGCATAATGATGTGTATTTCCATCCCTTTATGAATATTAGTGCCAGTAGCATTAGTAGAACAACAGCTTATATGAAGAAAGCATTTTGGGATGCAGAAAAAGAAGCATACTGCTTTGCAGCAACATTACACCCCACAGCAACAAAATTACAATGCAACAACTTTTATCTGTGTTAAGTTTTGTAGGATGCATACCAGCACTTAAAAATTTGCTGAAAGGCAAAAACATCCAATACTGTTGGCCCCTATCTTGTGTTTATCCATGCAAACTAAGATTTAGGGAATGAAGTCTCCAGTGTCTTGTGCTGGCCTAGATAGGATTACAATCAAAGGAAGCAAAAGCAGGGAGCCCATCCCCTTTGCTGCAAACAGAATGAGTAAATGTTTCTCCCTGTGCTCTCCTCTCTGAGTTCTTGTCAAGACAGCAAAGTGGTGCTGTGCCAGCTCTGAAGATCTCAAGCCTGGCTTTCACTTTGTGGATGTCAGGACTAATGAAAAGAGAACATGGAAACTATGACAAAGCAGAGTGTGAGAAGAAGAGAGAGTAGGAAATGAAGCGAGAGTGGGAAATGCGTGTGATGCTCGGTTTATTTAATCAGAGCAGAGTGTTTTCAACCACCGGACAGGCTGTAGAGATGCTGTGGTTTAATAATAACTTCCCACATTGCTCATCTGAAGACCGAAAGAGAGCGAGAAAGTAACACGCAGAGCAGACTCGTTCATTCATCATCTGCATCAGCCTGCGGATGCATGGTCATCTATAACTGTCGGCCAGATAAGAGCCACAGAGGTTTGAGCGCAGATGTGACAGGCAGAAACAGGTGCTTGATCTATTGCCACATAAGTTGAGCAGAATGGAAACATGAGAGCAGAAGGCTGTCCAGAGGACCTCAGTCACCATGAGGAGCATTTGAAGTCTGTCCAATTGCACATCGACAAATTAAAATACTGATAAGGAAGTAGGCCTGATGGTTGTGGAGATGCCACCCGTCCGACGTACTTTCTCAATTCCCTCAGGCTGTCCTGCAGTTTCATTGTGTTCAGAGAGTGTGCCATGATGATGATAATAAAAATTACTTAGTTACTTCATTGATCCCCTCTGGGAAATTCTCTTTTTCGTCTTACAATTCCAAAGGGAGGTGAGAGTGCAGGAGCAACAGCTGGTGAGGATGGAGTATCTTCTTCAAGGGCACTTCATGGGGTTAAATGTCTCCCGACACTTAGAACTTAAACCAGGGTCCTCTGGTTGACATTGTGATGCCCCAAAGCCTTACATCTAATTGGATTTTTAGCCATGCTAGAAGTGCAGCTCTAAGGATGGCAATGGTCTGTCATTTCATCAATCCACGACTTTGGTCCAAACTGAAATCTATATTTCATGGATTACCATGAAATTTGGAACAGACATCCATGGTCCCCAGAAGATAAAGCCCACTGACTTTGGCGATCCTTTGACTTTTCATCTATTACCACCATCACTTTGACATTGACTTGAGTGATGTGTCTCAACAAATATTGAATGGGGTGCTATAAAATTTGGTGCAGAAATCCATGGTAAAGAAAGCAAAAATTCAAAGTTAACATTACAAAGTGATAAAATAGCTATGTAAACAAAGATGGTGACGATGGTAAACATACTTTCTAAGCAACATCACAAACTCTTAAACATCTTAGACTCTTAAATGCACAGTGGAATGACAATAAAAATGTTTGATAAAAAAGCTGTAAAATTAACAATTTTAAGAGCACTGTTGTTAGCCCAATAACCATGCTTGCTCCTACTGTTTTTCCAGGCCTGTTTTTTCCCTAAATTTACCCTGATGAAATCCACTCTGCCCACACCATGACCCCTCATGGTATCATTCCATACATATATTTTGCCAGTGTTCGAGGCATTTCCCTCAACTTATTAAGATAAATACTTATTAGGAGTTAAATACAGTTTCATTCATGATTGATTCCATCTAAGTATGATTTGCTTTAGGCAGCACAAAATAAATGATGTTCACTGCATTCATGTTGCAGCATTCATGCAGTTTAACCATCTTCATGGCTAAAAAAGTGAGAAATCATATTTTTTTGTATGTGATCTGACCCTTTAAAGTGTCTGCGGTTTAGGAAAAAGTTCCATATCCAATCATGTGCAAAAATACATGCTTATACGCTGACGCTGAAATCTGGCATGAAATATTTTGGCATTCAGATGGAACATGGAGTTTTTAATCCTAATAACATGTATGTATCTCATGCAAAAGACCATAAATATAGAGTTCATGTAAACCAATGGGTATTGTTAATTTATGCTGGGCAGACGATAAACAATGGTTACTTTGAACATAAAAGCAGCAGCTGTTTTGAGACCTTTCATTCTGGTTCCTCCCTCGGGGCTCAGTTTTATTTGTTCTGTCTGAAATGTGTGTGCCTTAAAATAGCATGATGTATGGACCCTACGGTACAATTCCTGGTAGAGTTGATAGCGCGTTTGTGTTTTGTTTGCTTTTGATGTGATATACAGTGTCTTGCAGGTAACAATCTCTCAGGGCAACAAGAGACCATTCATCATCAGATGTACAGAAAAAAACTCCCACGGATAAAACAGACTCAAAAATGTGGAAATGAGCCACAGAATAATGTAGATAACCTGTTGTTTGAAGATATGCTAACGTGCCAAACAGTTTAAACTGTGGAAACAAAAAAAAGCATGAAACGATTATTGTGGTGGAGGCAGTAATTGTGTTTTTCCTCACCCGCGGGAAATGGGAGTAAAAATGAGCTCAGTTTAAACCTACAAAAATTGCTATTATCTGTCACCATTAAGCACAACTCTGACACCAATAACTTGATTTCTCGCTTTTCACGCTCCCCCCCTCCCCCCGAAGCTTTTGCTATGAGGAATCATTTCACTATGAAGGTTCCATTTTGCTATATTGAACATGATCTTGCTAATGTAACAAACGGGCAGGAACATCTCTGGGAGAAAAGTGAGACTGCCGCTGCTGGCAGGAAGGGGCTACAGATTGATTAGCCTCGACTTGGTTGAAGGTATGGATGCAGCATGCGGACACCTTGTTATAATTGTGATTCAGCAGCTGTCCTTGGCAGAGCTGATTTGGATTACCTCTCCCCTTTGTAACTCTGACAGCCCAAATGAAGAAGCATTCAACATCTTTCCTTGGGCGGCAATTCTAAGCAGGTAAACAATAATTAATTAGATAACGAATAGCAACCTCTGTGTAACTGTAAAGGATGGACACAGAAGCTTCTTTACATTGATATCAATAAATCCAGCAGTCACTTGTGCTTCTCAACCTTAGCTCTCTTGCTCTCTGTCACACTGCTCAACAAAGATGCAGATCTCTCTTACCATCTTACCATTTCTGTGTCCTGCCTCCTCCACTCTTTTTCTCTGAAACATGCATTAGAGGCTCTCCGTCAGCCTGACTCATCCTTGCATCCTCGGAAGACTGAGCACTATAAAGGGTGCAAGCGGATCAAGAATTAATGCATTTGCCTTCAGTGAAAGTTGTTCAGAAAAGTATGCTCATTAGGCCTCCTGCACAGAGGCCAGGGGAAGCAGACAGGGTGGTTGGAGGAGATTGGCGAGGTCATTATCGACCCCGTTGCTGCACTCCGGACTTCAAAGTGGGCTTGCTATAACTGTCACCACTGTTCTGTACAGCTCAGACATGGTCTTGACAGTAAGGGCAGAGGCTAGCAGCTGCAGCATGGAAGGGAGTGCCGACGCTGTAGGGTTCATTAGAAGAGGAAGCTTCAATTTCTCTACACCTCTCTGTCTTTATTCCTACACCTGATTCTCTTTTTCATTCATACAGCTCGTTCAAATCCTGTCTTTTTTCTCCATCAAGACCAGCCCGTTCTGTTCCTGTGACCTACACTACTGTCTAACATTACTAACACCAAGGTCTTAAAATCTAACCTGGAACAACTCGTTCTCTTTGCCAGTCTTCACCTTTTGTATTCCAGTCTTACCCACTGTCGCTCACATCCGTCAAAGGTTTTTTTTTTTTTTTTTTACTTCGGTTTTCCCTACCTCCCCAAGCAATGTTACTGGATATTTCTTCGCCTCTGTGCTCTTTTGTCCTCAGTCGCCCTGCACAATCCCATGCTCTTCAATCTCTTCCCTTTAATGACGATGAAACAAGGTAAAGTGCAGGTCCCGACACTGTATGGAACAAGGATTAATCTACAATAAATGATGGGCTGCATTGTTAAGTGTATGTGACAGCACAGAGATGCATGATTGAGCATACGCTTAGTGAATTCTGTGTGTGTGTGTGTGTGTGTTTGTGTGTCTAAGGCTTTGTTCAGACTGCAGTTTAAAGACCCCATATAAATTGGTACCTTCACTTCCTTAATGAGGATGTTTCCTATTGAAGCATGATAGATGTGTTGGCGTGGAGATCTAAACTGTAATCCATCCGGATATACATTAGAATATCAGTTAAAGGTAAAGAACAAAGGTGACTGGTTGCTCTATGTCATTTAAAGTAGACAAACATATGTACAGTATACAGGGTGCTCATGGAAAACGGGGGAAGAGGAAACTTCAAAAACTAGAAAATGGCACTCAGTAGAGCACATACCTCTGCCAAGGCCCAACAGCCCTGTTATTTAAGCCTCAGCACCAACTGCAGCAACTGGTGACACTCTGTTTGTACCTTACCGAATCCCTATAAACTTAGCTACACATTGGTGGTAGTTGCAGGTTTCCAGACCAATTTGTTATCTTACACTCACTCAATATAAATTAACACCCTTAAAATTCATATTTTCACTTTATGCGGATCTGCACCAAATTACGTATATTGTTGAAAAATCCCATAATGCACATTCCTGATTTTTTTCATGATGGTTTATGTATTACTGACGAAAATCCGCTAAATCGTCCTATCTCACAATGTTAAAGAAAGTGAAAAAAAATTCCTGGATCTACCCCTTTATCCAGATTCGCTCAAAAATGTAATGGGTTCTTCCTTGGCCCATGCCCCACCCTTCCACCAAGTTTCAGGAAAATCGGTTCAGTGGTCCTTGTGTAATCCTGCTGACAGACAAACAAACGGTGGAGGTAACAAGAAAGCAAACCAGGCACTCCGAATCCAAGATAATAAAGGTTTTTGTTTTTTAACTGCATGGCCAATAAAGTAATTTGTTACTTCCGCCAAGGAGGTTAAGTTTTCAGTGCCGTTTGTTTGTTTGTCTGTCAGTGGTGGACAGATGGGGCATGGGCCAAGGAAGAACACATTACATTTTGGTGCGGATCCGGATAAAGGTGCGGATCCAGGAATTCATCTCTTTCTTTAACATTGTGAGATAGGGAATTTTTCAACATTTTCATTCATTTTCCATAGAATAATGCATGGGTCTTGTCTGTACAATGACAAATAGTGCTAGAAACCTGCAACTACCACCAATGTGTAGCTGCACATTTACAGTGGGTTATTTCTGTAAACACATTCTTGGGTTGATTGTGCTGGGTCATATTTTTGGGTTGTTTGGTGTACTGTAAACACAATACTTTAACCCAGCTGCTGGTTCATTCATTTTCCTGCTCTTCCATTGTCAAACTTTCTGGATTCATCTCAGGAGATGAGGACTGCAGTCAGGTTTGGTGGGAAGGATTTTATGGTAAGTTAGGTAGATATGAACTCTTATATTTTTAATAAGTTGTGGTAACAGCATGATCTAAAGCTCATTTCACTGTACACTGTACAGTCTGTGATTATTGGGGGTTAGTGGTTTTTATTCTGTGACATCTATTAACACACTTTGCTTTAAAAATCGCTCTGTTAGTTGATAACCAAAGGTTGGTTTAACATTAGCTTACTGAACCGCCTGCGCCTAATAACGTCAACTTTACTCGGCTTGAAACGATGGCTTAGGTTGCGCGCATAACGGCATCGAACGTGTGTCAACTCTTTGTGGTTTGGGTGAGTTGAGTAACTTTAGCACATTGAGCATCACTGTTGTGTAAAGTTAAGTATTGTTAGCCGTGTTAACATTATTGGCCAGATAGCTCTACTATTGACGTGGACTTCCCTCTGAAACTAGCTTAGCGTTGACTCGGGAGGGATACAGGTAAATGCTTGTGTTGCTATATATATAGTGGGAGACCTCTGTAAAAAGCGCGATTGATAGCTAAAGTGGTCTGGTGTTTCATCTACAGCCTACTAATTAGCACCAGGGCAGGTCATCATATCCTGTGTATTCATTAATAGGAGCTTCCACGCTATGAAATGTATTTACTTCACACTATACCTGTAAGAGTTTGAATACAATTACTGTATGTGTTTGTTTTTTACATGTTTGCATTCGGTCATATTTTGCAATGTTCTTCCAATGTTCACTCTATAACTTAAATTTCAGTTATATTGCAACACTAAGTGACTGATGTGTAATTAGCAGGTGGGGACCAACATGGTTGAGTATCTACAAAATGCGGCGACCAATCGACCGTTCCCAAACATTTTGTGCCTTGGGGATGAGATGACAATGTCCCAGGCCTTGACCATTGTTTCAGGCCACACCTTTGAAGCAGACTCTGTAGATGTTTGTTTCAGATGTTGTATTCACTGTATTCTTGGATAAGATTTTATTTGGCAAAAAATTGTTTTTTTTTTACATTTGTTTAAATGTGATTAAATGCACATTTACAGTGGCCTCTTTAGCATAGTCTTAATTTGTGTGATTATGGGAAAATTACAAAAATCATAAATAATTTACGCAATAATAATAATAATTATTATTATATAATGTACTTTTGGTTATTATTGTTGTTGTTATTTATATTTATTAGCATTATTACATATTTAAGTAGCAAGACAATGAGACGGGAAATAACCCAGTTTATGGGTAATATTTAACCCAGCAATAGAGTTAATTTTACTTACTAGGTTGGGTCGAATCGAATAACCCAATGTATAGGTAATATTAAACCCAGCAATAGAGTTAATTTTGCTCACTAGGTTGAGTCAAATAAACAACCCAGAATTCTGGGTCAAATGGTAAAACCCAGCACTTGGGTCAAACTAACCCAGTGTGTGTTCTGTCCCATAGTGACCCAGCTGTGGGGTTAAGGTTGGGTTATTTTTTAACCCAGCAGTTTTTTGTGTGTATAAGTGTGATAAATGATAAAAGGTAAACGGACATGCATTTTTATAAAGCTTTTCAAGTCTACACAACTCCTTAAAGCGCTTTACAATACTTGTCACATTCCCCCCCGTTCACACACACATTCATACACTGGTGGCAGAGACTACCATCTAAGTTAGGTCCACCTGCTCATCAGGAGCAGTTTCCATTCAGACATACGCTCACACACCGATGGTTATGCCTTCGGGGGCAATTTAGGGTTCAGTATCTTGCCCAAGCACACTTCGACACGCTGACTGCAGGGGTCGGGGATCGAATCACCAATTCTCCGATCAGTAGATGACTGCTCTACCTTTCCTTTCATGTAAGGGAACCTGGTGAAAGTTAAGGTCAATGACGAAGGGAAAGACAGAGACAGGAGAGAAAGAATAAGAGGAAGAAAAAAACGGTACAAACGCATCATCTAAAAATTAGCATTCACACCCAGCGCCATGGGCAGTTTTACTGAGCCAGCTTGAGACAATGCGACCAAACAGGGCAAAGAAGTACAATAATCTGATTGAGTCAAAACTTGTTGAAAACATGTCTGGTCCATTACTGCCTACCTGAGCCCATCAACTAATAGCATTGGGACTCATCAATGGACATTTTTACTGGACTCATCTCACTGGACCCTTCTCTCTCATCTGTAGCTCATGAACGGTTGCTGTTGTAAACATTCTGTCAAGCCCTTCGAGACATTGAATCGATGTATTATCTATCAAAAAATATGTTGGCTACGAACAGAAAAGGCACATTTGCACCATCTATAGGGGCTCTATTGTGTTTGTTCTACTCCATGATGGGGTTATGAACACCTCAGCTCAACTGGTATCACATACGGTTTGAATCCAGGAACAAATACATTGATCACCAAAAGTAAAAAACAAATCAAAACAAAACAAACATTTCTATTAAATGCAGTAATTGTCCTTTATGTACTGTCTGTGCAGTATGCATGGATAACAGTAAGTGCATATGATAGCAGTATATAACAGAACCAGTGGGACGCAGTGCTCTTTCATTCGTAAACACACACATCATGTCGGAGCATGTTCCGACCACAGGCTAATTAGGATCCCCCAAGGTTTGTGGTGGTAACCCCAAGCACAACAAGCGGGACTCTGTGTAAGGGTATCTATCATGGATTGAGAGGGACAGCGGTGCTATCCGTCATGTTACTGCTATACTGGGACACAGGTGGCAAGCAGGGACTAGGGTTTTAAACATCTACAGCTCCAAGACAGCTAGGCCTCTACACACAGAGGGAAGAGGGCGGATTAGGTAAATTACTGGCACTGCAAGTCACACAAAAGGGAATAAACGTAATGTGAGATGACTTGAGCATTTCTTGTCATGTGGGAAGTGTAACAGCGTGTGACATTCTCTTGAGGATTAGAACAAAGCTGAAAGACAGAACCATGATCATTAATTAAACTGTGATGCCGTTATAGCTGTGCATTGCATTAGCAGGCTGGCTGGTGCCATCGTGGTCATAGCCCAGATGCAATGAATTCAGATTCAGTGTCTGCAAACTCACTGATAATGGCTCCTCTTAATGTCTTGAAGCAAACAACCACACAATTATTTTGTCTTATTTGGGGATGCTTATTTGTTGTTTGGGTTGAAAGTTTTGAGCTTTGAACTCTGGAACCCAATAAACCTAATACGAACTTGCGGTATAATGTTGAAATTTCCAGTTATGGAAGATGACAAAGCAGCAATACCACAGTGTAAAAATACTCAATTTATAAAATTTTTACTTTACAATATGTTATTAGGCTTTAAAAGTATCAAGGTCAATAAAAGGTTTTTTTAAAAAAGGTTTCTGTGTTTAATTGTTAAGCTTCATTTTATATATTAGTCATTATAAAGGGCTCAAAGACTTTCTCTTTTTCTAACAAGCCACCAGGTTGGCATTTGGAAATGTTAATAAGTTGTTCATAAACTGGTCTTGGTCCAGGTACAGGTAAAGGTAACAGTCATTTCCTGATGAATTAAACCAGAAGCAAAAAAAATTCACAATCTAGCAGCCCAGAAGGTGCCCTAATTAAAAGCTTATACTGGATCTACAAATCATTTTAAGAATTCATGAATTTGTTAGTTTCAACTTGTAAATCCTTAATAAAGAATGTGTTATTATAAAGTGGTGCCCGAGACTTAATTGCTGCAGCTGGTCATAATGTAGCTACTTTGAAATGCTATGTGCTGTTGGGCATTTAATCTTCATAATGCATTATTGCATTGCATTTTTTGCGTATATGTTTTGTCTACGGAGTATTAGTTTGAAGTAACTAGTTACTAAAGCTGTTGAATACATGCAGTGGAGTTTCTTTATCTGCTGCATTTTCTTTCCATTAACGAGTCAAAATGCTATGTGATCTCCATCTTTGTATGTGGGGAAAATGAAAAATGTTTGTGGATACTTTGTGTGACACTGACTAGCAGCCAGACACAGAAAGAGACTTTAAACAACAACCCACATTAGTTATAAGTAGCTCCTCGTTATCTAAAAACATGAGCAAAGTGCGCAACTCTCATCACTTTGCAGGCTAGTGAGCTAATTAGTCAGCTTTAACACAACATCTTCGAAACATACCTGAAAATGCTAATTCTTACACACTGCTAACAAAACAGTGAGTCCTTCTTGTCTTGTACGTAAAGGTTTGTTTTCTCTGCCTCTCTGTGCCATGCCAGCTCAGCTGTCAGTCAAACACATACACGGATCGCCCACACAGAGGCTGAGAGACAGCGGCCTTATTGTTTTATGATTCAGTCATAAAGATTAGTAAATGACGTTTTAATGATTAGTTACAGCCCACAGTATAATCCTTATGTGTGCCTTTCTGTTGCAAAAAGAATGAATGTTCTATCTCTTATGGTCTTTATTTTACATTGATTTAAAGAGGATCATGCAAATGACCACCACCTTTTATAACCATGTTTTATTTTTTCGCGCACATAACGTAATGACGTCATCGTGAGCGGACAATGTGTTGAGGCGGAAGACATTGACTGTTTATAAAGATGGACGACATGAGAGCTCCCCAAAAGTGAAGCCAAAACATCTTGATTGCACCCTGGTGGCTGGCTGCAGTATAGGTCATAAACTCCTACCCCTTCATGATAGCAGATGGGACATGGGCCAAAATAAAAAGTCAAAGTACACCTCAAATAAATTTTTCCCAAAGATGGTTTCTGTTGTTTTAGGTAGTTCTTATCACGCTGATGTATGTTCAAGTGTTCATAAATGCCATAAAAACAGGGTGAAACGTCATGATTGACAGCTGAGCCCTGGTCATGATTGGGCGGGCAGATGTATGGGCGGGAACTCGATACCACAACTCTGCTGGTCTGTCACTACTGTGCAGACTCTGGCTCCAAATGACGTCACCAGCGCAAGATAGCAGCACTCATATCCGGAATATTTTGGCATCATTTTTGTACAATGGGAGGAAGTGGAGACGCGTCGTCCATCTTTATTTATGTCATTGCGGCCGAGCAAATCCTTAGCTTTCTGGTGCAAAAGAATGAATGCTCTAGCCCTTATGGTTTTTATTTTACACTTTTAAAAGGATCATGCAAATAATGACCTCCCATGGCAGCCCGCGGGAGATCTGTTTTCATAGGATTAATATATTTAAATACAACTAGATTTTAATTTAAGATCTATAAGTTAAAATATTAAAATCACATCTGCAAAACAATTAACAACTGTGGCTGTCAAATATGGAGAAAGTATTCTGAAATGTACTGAAGTAGATGTATAAAGTAGCATATGAGGAAGTGACATACACGTACCATTGCACAGAATATTATTATTTCTTTGACCACTTCATTTATTTTCTTGAACAGTTTTTTTACAGCTTATTTTGTCTGTCAAATTATAAACACATTGTTAGCAATTGGGTCACTCGAGCGAGACAGACATTCATTATGACATGCCCTAATGTGACTTCCAATTGCACATATTGGTGAACCATTGCTTGAATTATTTATAAGGCATTTCAGTCTGCAATTGAGCACTCCTGGCTAAGACGTTTGCTGCTATTATTCTTGAATTGCCTGGTCCTGATTTTAATGGAAAAAAAAGAAGAAGAAAAAAGTGAAGATCATGACTTTTACTGCATTTCTGCAACATAAATACCTAAACAGAAACACTTCTAATCAGGATGCATTCTCCATGCAACCACTTGCAGAAAGGTGATACTTAGCAACTAGTGAGGGACTCATTACTTCAGCCAACTCACAGTTGAATAATGAGGCTATTATGGAGATATCCTCTACAAAAAGCTCTAAGAGGTCTCGGCTCCCAGTGCTGAGGTAGACTGCCAAGCTGCTGTCTCCAGCCATAAAATAACCTGCAGCATTTATATATCCAGATTGCATTGCAGCTGGGGACATTTCGAAATGCATTAGTGCTGTTTGTTAAGTGGTGGACGCACAAATGTGACTATCATTACTTGATACAGAACATAATTAAAAATTGATGTTCTGTGGGTTGGGGGCCTGTTGGAGCACTTTTGTTTTAAAACAGGCTGAATCCTGCAGACTCACAAGGTTTGTATCCCTCAATTGGGCAATACCAATAAGTGTTTTCTCTATCAAGTAGTTCTCATAAATGGCGACTACAGATTGGAACAGAGATAGGAGGCTCTTCTTGACACTCAAGCTACATGTATCCCTCTCCTCTGTCTCTCCATTCTGATTACTTTCATTTTCAGGATGAAGAAATGGTGTATTAAAGTTGTGGCTCCAGCTTTACTCCCCGGGGTATTGTGCCTCATTATCTAAGAAGCTGCTTACACTCCACTGCTCAGCTCATTACAGATGGTAGGGCAAAAAGAGAGAGATGGAGAGAGAAACACAGAGCAAAGAGAGACAGCTCTGAGGGTATTAAAAGTGCCACATACTGCCTGAGTTCCACAGTTTTCTTACAGGAATGAAAAGTTTATGTAGTATAATGAACTACTTGCTCTTTCTACCCATCTGCTAAGTTTTACTTTCCAACGTGGATTAGTGGACAATGATAAAGTCTTTAAAATGTATGTGTGTGTAAATATACATACATATGTGTGTGTGTGTGTGTGTGTGTGTGTGTGTGTGTGTAGAAGATGAAGATGCAGAAGATACCCTTTAGCGTCTGTGTGCAACGTGCAAAGCCTTCTTGTCACAAAGCTTTTCTTAGCAGGTGGTTGCAACCTGTTCTCATCCCAGTACGTCGCATACCAACATTTTGTCATGCGCCCTTCGTATCTTATCCAGATGCACAAGGTACCCTTTGGTGTTGCGGGCTGACGTGCTAAGCCTTCCCTTTAGCATCTCTATCTGATACGCAAAGGCCCCATGCTTCTTATCCTGACGCACGAAGTCTACTAATACTTTGGTTAAGTTGGCCAAACTGTGGTGACGTTTGGTTAAGTTTAGACACAAAACGCACTTGGTTAGGTTTAGGGAATGATGCTTGGTTTAAAACGGACGTGAACTATGGTCTCCTGGGGGAAAGTTGAATTGGGCCGATGTCAGCTAAGTGTCGGCACCCTCGGCTGTGTTCTGGCAGTGACTCACCTAAAGTGAGCCAGCCCTGGCCCAGTAATGGTTGCCAGATCTAGCTAGGTTTTGGGTGTGGGAACTTGGGCCGATTTCGGATGAGATTTGGCACATATGGCTGCATTTCAACCAAATAGCCATTAAGACCTGGACCAGTTTATAATGAGTAATTGGGGGGATTTAGGTCAGGGGATCGGGAATAGGGGAGGGTGGAGCTGCCTTTTCAACATGGGTCAACTCTGGACCTTGTGGTTAAGTTTCAGCACACCTGGCTGTGTACTGGCAGCGGCCCAAAGTGAACTGGCTTGTGTCACGGCTGGTGCTGGAAACACCAGGGAACACAGGTTTGGACCCAAATGCAGGAGACGATTGGCAAGGCAGGTTCAGTAATATATGGTATTTATTAAACATAACTAAACTATAACAGGGATTGGCAAATACACAGGGAAAAGGCAGACACACAAGGAATGATCCAACAACAACTGAACTCAAAAACAGGACTTAAATACAAACTAAACTAACGAGGGAATGAAGTGCAGGTGGAGAACTAAAGTGAGTGCATTACGTGATCATGACGGCTCCCAGACGTCCCAACAAAGTCCACAAGAAAAAAAAAAAAATAGTCCATAGTCCGAATCAACTCGGCTGGGGGGAGGGGAGTCTGGAGGAGGGGGAAAAAAAAGTCAACCAGAGACCTCAGGCGGACGGCCTGGAGGCAGGAGCCCTTTTGTGGGCCGTGCCGGAGGCCGGCGGCGAGGGTGGAACCCCTCCGGGGGCAGGGCAGGAGGCTTGGGAGCCAGTGTGACCCGGGAAGGCTGCAGCATGGGTACTGGAGACTGCTCCAGCGAAGCAGAGGCAGGGACCAGAGATGGCTGCAGCGTGGGCACTGGAGACTGCTGCAGCACAGCAGAGGCAGGGACCAGGGAAACCGTTAGCATTAGCTTTTCTATGCGCAGCTTTTAAGCTTAATGTTATTATCAACTAACGTTACCCCAATAGTCTGCTAGTTATCTTGACTAATCAGCTAACTAGCAGACTAGGTTAGAC
>JBBPCS010000375.1:14927640-14945547 GCA_037974645.1 Hollardia meadi | reverse complement strand
CCTGGGAACACTGGAACGGAACGGAACGGAAAAATAACGTTTCTGCTCAGAACGAACCGAAATGAAAAACATTTTGTTTTTAATCCCTGGTCATAACGCTGCTCCACTCCGTGATTTAGATAGCAAGCCGGCGTTCTGCAATGAAAATAGGTGTGACAAGTAACACGGGAGCCTCGGAGTCTAGTGTGACGTTTTACGTGCAGGACAAGCAGCGCTTCGTAAACAATTGAATAACATGACAATAACAATCATTTACCGTTCCCGTTACGTGGCGGATGATCTCTTCCTCTGCTCGGAGGGTAAGTAGCTCCTCAACCTCGCGTTGTCTCCACAATTTGTAAACATGTTTGGTTGTTTTTCTTCTTCTTTGAGTTAGCTGCTAATGGCTGCTAGCTGCTTTTAAATCTTCTGGTTGAGGGTCGCAAGCAAACCATGTCGACAAAACGTCACAACCCTGTCTCATCGTTCCGCCACACCGGCTCACTCCTTTACACAGACGTCCATTTGGCGCTGTTACTGCCTCCGCTGCTGTCTCAGAGGTGGAACAACTTTGACCCCCGTTACACCTCCGTGACGTTTACACAGACGGCGAGGCGCATCAGAGGCGCAACAGGCGCACATTGAACAAGCTGTGTAAAAGGGGCTATTGTTGCAGATCCCAGAATTGTGGCTCTCCTCCTTAAGAAGTGGCCTCTGTCCCTGATCACTGTTGACACTCGCTGGTCAGTAGCAAATAACCACACAGGCTCCTCTCTTCCCATAAGCTTTCAGACGCTGCCTGATCAGTATGTAGCCTACTATGGCGCCACTTTCCTTCCCTCAGTAATCATCTAGTTTTTAGCCTAATATTATGACAGGGGCTATGGGCCTGGGCTGGTGTTCAGCAGCTGCATTGGGGACCTGCAGCGGCTACTTGGCTAGTGTTACAAGAACTCTGCTACTTTGCCTATAGTGGACTCTGTTTTGCTTATAGTGGACTCTGATTTGCTGATTGCTTTACTTGTAAACATGCCACTTCTGCACCATTATTAATTTGTATAGTTTATTGTTTAGTTCTAACATAGGTTTGATGTTTGGTTGGTTTGCTTTAGTGTAACCCCACTAATTTGATGTATACTATCCTTGCCTTTTACAGAAGCTGAAGGCCTTAAGTGGTGGGGCTGGTGTCTCCTGGTGGTTTGTCCACCCTGTGTGCTGTGTTCTACACCCCTGGTTTTGACCCTTCACTTTAGCGTGTGTGTGCATATGTGATTCAGGGTGCCTTTTCTCTGGGATGCCTCTCATCCTTCATTGGCCCACCTCTTCACTGGTAAGCCTCAGCTTCTGGACCCTTCCCTTCCCCTTCCAATAAGTCTGAATGTGTCCAGTGGCTCTTTTATATTTTGTTATCAGTAATAAAAAACTGTAGATTTATGTAACCACGTCTCCTGCTTCATAGTACAACGAACCTGAATGCCTTGAGTTACTGGTACTTGTCTGAAGTAAATATTATCCGTTGGGTGTAATTCCCAGGGTGTAATTGTCAGATTTTCTAGATTATATTGGTTAATGCTCACCATACCTAACGCACTCCCCACAACTAAGATCTTTCATTTTTCTTATGCAAAATTTTTCTACATTTGTGTTCCCATGTGAAAGCTGAGCTAATGATCCCATCAATCATGTAGCACTTCATATCTTCCCGAGCATTAAACTCTAAGGAGTATTACTATTATGATGTGCTGGAGTAGGAACTTGATGCATAAGGAGTTATCTGTTTTAATGTAATTACCACATCTCATCCCCCCTGCAATAAGCCCCATTTTCTCATTAGCATTTCCCCCTTGAGTAAAGCACAGATTACATTTTGCCTGGTTTTGTCTCCAAATAACCCTTTAATGGTACTGCAAACATAGTGATTATCTCCGTCTGTGTTATTGTCATCATCATTTATGTTTTCATCAAACTATAAACTTCCAAATTGGTTAAACACCCAGTAATAAATGCCGCTTGAACAGAAACAAAAAAACTTAGCAAGAGAAAAAATATTAAAAACACAATGTCATATTAGAGGGGAAATGAGATGAAAAGGAGGAGCAGATTTAATAGAAATAGATGAACTGAAGTAGAGAGGAGGAGATTCTCTAAATTAAAAACCCAGATGCTAATCTCCTGAGAATCCTTCCTTCGACCTCATCTGGGTGACAATATGTCTGCCGGCCAAACAGATGTTTCTCTGTAAGGTCTTTTCTTTAATCATGTCAGGACATACTGGGCCACAGGCGTCTCCTCACACGGACACAGACGAGGCTCACACAGGCCAGCGCTCGTCTATTAAATGACCTGAGACAACTCTGTCTTAGGGAACCTGGTGCACAATTACGCTATTACATCTGTTCATTATTTCCTTTGTACGATTTAAGCGCTGGTTTATAAACGTTTTCTCCAGGCTTTTCACTCTTTAAATCCTTTTGCTGGAGTGACAATAATAACTGATTTCCAAGGGCTGTGCGCCGGCCCTGGATAAATTAACTAAAGGAGATTAAAATACTGCCCTGTCTGTCACGGTTGGTCATTTGTCACCTTATTCAAGTGACTCCCCCGGTCAGATTTGATTTATCTTATATCTCGAACATCACTCAAACTCTAATCCGCTCTCTTTTTTCCCCCTCCAGAGGAAATTTGGCTGGCTTCCTCTTCACCACATGTGAATCTATGTCATTTCAGGTTATGTCTGGTCTTGGCTAGTCCATCTTCCTGTCTGTTTTCTAATTTTAATGGACCCCCTGTGGGAAGCTTCTGATGACGTGTGAACTCTGAATAAGGAGTATGTACAAGAGCTGTAGTCAGTCCCCAGTTTTTTTTAAGGGACCATTGCAAATAGTCCAGCAACACTTGTAGTATAGTACAAGTATAGAATAGTATAGTACATGGTATACTTGTTGGTTTTACAATAAAGTTGTTCTGTATACTACAAGTGTTGCTGGAGTTTTGACCTCTCAAGCCTGTTTTTCTTCTCCATGCACCTTGGAAGTAGGCGAACTTGTGCCAGAAACCGCTACTCTGCTTCTTCCATTACAAATAGTGCCAGCAGAAAAGGAAGTTAAGCAAAAGCCATTGCTTCACTGTAGACCAAATCATCGTACAGCAGTATAGGCAAAATTGTCAAAGGAGGCAGTTGGCTGCCAATGGCAAAGTTCAATTTTGTTTATTATTACATTTCAAGGCAGTTTCTTTCCTGCACGTCTGTGCTTCCAATCGACTCTCAGCTCTTTACCATGTAATATTAAATAATATCCTTCAAGTATTGATGACATTCTGCACTTTGAACATCGTCCAACTACAGTATTGCCCCCAAGAGGAATGGGCAATCACTCAGTCAAGAACAGTAAGTGAAGATGGAAAAACAAGGAGCATTTAGAAAAAGTGAGGAAGTAATTGCACTATAATCTGTCAGAAGTGCAGTCTAGAATAAATCAAAGAAGAGTCGAAGGAGAATTTAAAAAAGGTAAAAGTACATTGTATTAGTTATTCTGTTTACAAGTCAACAATTAATGATTTTTAAGAATAATTCACTGAGAGCTACCAAAAGCAACTCAAAATAAGCTTGGTGCATTTCCAGAATCACAGGATATTTAAGCATGTGGGGCCAAATTAATTGTGATTTCCAAATGAATACTGCACCCTAAATGGCCAAAGGACAAATAATCACTGACACTACTTCCCATTAGAAGTGAATTCCGGTGTGTTCAGGTGTGCTTTGACTACACAACATTAATGTTGTTTGAGATTGTCACTATGTCCTGGTCATGGCACGACTTGGTTGAGAGACATGTCAGACTTTGATTTGAGCCGCAACCAATCGTCGCTCATGGTCTTTCACGACCTGCATAAAGTGATGTGATTGGCAGAAAGAACCACAATCAGATAGACTTGCCAGATCAGGGATGTCAACAACCATGGTGTCCAAAGAGACACGCCACATGCTGTAAAACTATGTGAGAGAACAAGAAAAACATGGTGGCCAGGGATAAAATGATAAATGGTAAAGCCCAACGTCCCATGTTCTTTGGATCTTTTTGGTGATTCAGATTCACAAGGTTCATTTGGAAGAGGCCTGGCAATCATCTTTTGGCTCCAGTTTTAAGCTCCTCCATGCATTACTGACAATCTTTGATGTTGCCTTGTCATGAATAATTTGATGTACATATGATTATATTTTCATCTGTTGCGATTTTTTATTATTTTTATTTTATGAATCATTTATTTGGATCATTCATTTCAGTGGGCCTTCAGTTCTGAGTTGCATTTTGGACCCTATTATACCTGCTTGTATGTGTATCTAATTCTTTTGTTTAAATATAGTAAAAAGGAGACAATACAGTACAAATTAATGTCATGTTAATGACTCTTTAATTGTAGGCTCTTAAGAGACCAGCTATCCCTCTACCAGCAGGCATTCAAACAGTCACTCAGAATCAGCGTTGGTATTTAAATGTTATGCTGTGACATGTTTCAGGGGGAGCCAAATATAACTTCAAATGTGCACATCTATGGCTGATGGCGTGATTTACAGGGCACTTCACAGACTGAGAGAGCTGAATCATGAAGCTCTAATAGATGCTTCTAAACACTGGCTGATTATTTCAAACAAAACCTTCCTTTTCCAGAAAAATCCAGATTTATTGGCTCCTTAAATAAATCCAAAGCTCAGCCGAGGTAAGCCCCAGTTAAGGGCCTCTGCACCAGAAACCTAACTAAGGCTTAGTCTGAAGTTACAGCCACCTCATATTTCATCAATTTTGGATTTATAAAGTTGAAATTGACGTCCCATTTGGACCGCGCTGGGGTCTCAGAGCAGGGCCGGGGGGCATTGGAGAGCTTCATCATCTTGACAGGAACTGACACCTTGGGCGTTCGTCAGGCCACCAGCCTCACTGCATCCTCCCTGGGTGAGCAATTATGTGCGAATAGCCAGCTTTGTGTCATTCCTTATGGCTCTAATATCGCTTCCTCTTCATTGAACATCTGAAGGGGAGAACCGCAGCAGCAACGGCCGTCATCGACTGCCTGGGAACTCTATTTTAATTAGTCTCCCAATTACAAAACAGAGGAAAAGAAGACAAAAACTCTGACTGTGTCCGCTGATATTTCTCTTTCCATCCATTTTCCCTTCCTATTGATTCTCAGCATTGTGTGAAGAGTGTAAATTTGTCATGAAGGTGACTCGGATGGCTTTTCTAATTGAACTGAAGAGAGCATGACTTGGTGCAGTGGAGATAATATCAATCAACTGTGCAAGATTGGGTCTTATCTTTTTGGAATACGATGTCCTTGTTTGCATGTTGTGTCAGCACCCCAAAATGATGGCCTGTATTTCATTTCAGAACATTCACAGAGCAGAATTGGACTGTATTACTAGCTATTTAAATGGGAAAATTGTAGGGAGTTTTGCAAATTCTCCACATCACAGCCACGGGCACTTTAGAATTACATGTATAATTAATCAGAAACTGTCTTTCATTCCCTTTCAGACCTCATGATGATTTTATGATTCCTCCCATCTGTTTCCTGTGTCATTGGACACAAAATGTTGTAAAGTTTAAAATATCCTGTCCTCACTTGAACTATTAAAGAGATTCTCTGAAATGATATTAATCTGTAGTTGAGGTCTGTAGAGTTAGTTGCATTAAGGTGATTACTACACTTTGTGGATGATATTGTCCTTTTTGGCGTGCGCCATGACCTTCGACAAGTAGCTCACAGCTGAGTGGGACATGATTGTGATGAAGATCAGCTGCTGAGCAATTCAAAACATACTTTCTAGAAAATATATGCCAAGAAAAAAGGTGGACTGCACAGTCAGGGGGAGGCAACTTCTCTGGGAGTTCAGGATCTTATTCATGAGTGAAAAAGGATTGTGAGGTTGACACTCGGATCGGGGATTTGTAAAGGCTGGGGTATGCTTGGAACTAGTTTGTACAAAGTTTGTCTGAACTGAAAAAAAAAAGTTTTTATTGCTGTTTTGAATGGCTGAGGGCAGAGGCGCAACAATCGTTCAAATAGGGACACAAACATTGCACACCATTGCTCTCTTTGCTTCTCTCTTTCTCTGCACACCTGGCCAATCTGTGCTTGACTGTTGGCTTGGTATTATAAAAATTGTCAGATGCAGCCTGTCTGATATCTGGGAATGTGTAGGAGGAGGGGGTTTCACACGATGTTCAACAATTCAATAATCACCTTGTTTGAAGCAAACTGAAGCCTTATTGCAGGTTGGATATCAAACTGAGGTGGTGTTCCTACCCTGACCTATTGTAATGAGGTTTGGAAAATTAAATTAGATCACAGAGAACACTCAATACAGGGATTCTGGACATGGCCAACTTACATAGTATCAACTTAAAGATCATTTTTTGTGAAAATTACCGAATTTAATCACCGAAACTTGAAGTGAAGCTAAATTTACATTTTACATTTATTTGCAAATGTCACTGACAGTAATGCATTAACTTACAGATTCAGTACTTCTAGTAAATGTACATCTAGTTGAGGAAGTGACTGTTCTTTGTGCAGTTTTTATCTGCTACAATCCCATTTCATGGTGTTGGGTTTTACCTGTTTGGCATTAAGGTTCACTGATGTAGCTAATCTCTAAGACAGCCGTCAGTGAAGCCACAGAATGCCAAGCTGTTACTTTGTACGATGACACTAATACTACTCAGAATTCATAGAAAACTGTTTGTGTTTTTTTCTTCTGTTACACCTTTCTAATGTCGGAGCAAAAACAAATCAGTTTGAACCGAGATTTCGAACTCTAGAATCTTAAAGTGATACTCCACCTAAAATCCTTTTAGTATCAAACACTTAAACCTCTGGCAGTTTGAAAGGTGGCAGTTAAAAGTTAATTCATATAGAAGAGGCGTGGTAGTCAGTTTAAATGAACATCTGTTACAATATGAATCTAAATATATAATATATATAATAATAATATAAATATGCTTGAATTTGGCTCATTGCAATGCTTACATTTGTAGCTTGAGTGGTGTGTTGGATCAAACGGAGAAAATGCCGAAGCATATTTCCAGTTTATTAATGTTAGGGAAGGATCAACCTGATGGTTCAAATAAACCAACATTTGTTGGAGACCGTCGCTCTCGTACCCATGAACACATCTGCGATGTCAAAGTTATACACTTTGTTTACTCATCCATCCACCACAACAGTATCAGAATACTTCTGTCTTTGCCTTTGAGAGTGGGCAGATTTTGTTTTGAGGTTGAATGTTAGGGAAAGGTACACTTAGGTCGCCTTCGAAATTGTTACTGAGGATTACGAGCTGCTCCATACAAAGGAGGATCAACTTTCAGTCACATTTCAAGCTTACAGCCTCAAATTTGATGAGGTAAATTTTAGATGTAAAGTATCACTTTAATAGGCTGGGGGTGTGTTATCAAATTTAGGACCTTAATATGAATCTTTCAGACTGCAACCTGTGATTTGGATGTATATATGTGGAAACATTTACGCTGTGATTTTCCAAGGACGTTGAGGGAGAGAGCGGGCTGGAGAATGGACTCTAAGAGCTTACTGCGCTGGTCAAATGTTACCAAAACTGAATATACCCCTCTTGATGTACATTTGCAGAGAAGAGGCTTGAAAAGCTACCCATTTTCTCCCTGTAGTTAAGTGCACTCTTCATCTGTTGTGCCACACAAAGCGAAGCTCAATCTATTTTCAGGCCTCAGAAGGAAAGCACTCAATTGATTGGACGGGGGAGAAAAGGCTGATTGACTAGCCGGAGCAATGTTTACTTTATGCTGTCTTTATGTTGTCTTACAGGATGGCTCATGGTGGGAGCTGAACGTCATCCACTGAAAGAGTAAGTATAGGGGGATCTTGAGTCCTGAGCAGCTGGAGTCCACATAACCTGGCAGATGGCCCACCCTCTGATTGAAAATACTTCATTTCAATGCTGGGTGCCCTCCGGGTCTAATACAGTTGCTCTCTTTCCATTTTCATGAGTTTATTTTTAAACCATCAATGAAGAGATGCAAAATTGAAATATTATTGTCATGGTCAATTTCTGTGGTGAATCATCCATTTCTCTTGGTTTAGTCACGGGTATTAACAGATTGGGCTTTGGTCATGCAATGTGCTTGTACTGACATTTATTCCCATGCGATTTTCAGAAATCCAATGAAATCACTACCTGCAAAAGGCATCAGAATTCACCTCGGCAGATAAATGTGCAGGAATAATTAAGCATTTTTTCTGAGAGAAAAGGTAAACACACACAAACATTGCATGCTAAGGATAACCTCCCTCCTTTCAAAGAAAAGCAAATTGCAGACTAACAAACAGATCTGAAAAAAGAGACACTGACCTTCTCCCACAGTTCAGTTACCAAGAACTCTACAGTTGGTACTTGTGAAGGTAATAAACAAGATATCATTCATGTTCAGAGAGAGTTATAGGAAAATCTGACATGCTGATGTTGTTTACAATATCAAAGGAGGCTGAGGTAAAGGTTGAAATTCAAACTTTTCACCGCTGTTTTGGGTTATTGAAAGTGGAGCTCGGCAGAATTCATCTCTCTTTAATGCATAGCAAGGCCCGATGTCCACACTCACAGGCTCACAAACTGTGTGTTCCCGGGAAGTCGCCGAGGGCTTTGGGCTGTCCCGCTGTCAAATCGTCACGTGCATGAGGGCTCTGTCGCAGACATTTGGAGCCCCTTATGCCCACTTTTCTGCAGACTTTTCTGCAGACTTTCTTTCTTTCTACCCACAGTTCATAGCGTTGTAATGTTAAACACAAAACAACGTAAAGAAAAACAATTAAAACTCTACTCAGTTTGTAGAACAAAAAAAGTAATGAGCTTTTGAAACACTGCATACCTAAAACAACATACTTCTGTTTTTTGTTTTGTAATTGCCTTTTAATATTTTCATTTTTTGTTCATATGTATTCCTGTCATTTGATTTTGTATGCACTTCTATTGTTTACATTCATGTCTGTATAGGTGTATTATAATTTTACCAATTTAAAGAATTAACAAACTTGGAAGGAGCAACTACAAGAAAAAAGTTTATATGTAAGGTGAATTAATTATTTCACAACTAGGCTACCACTTGTCTTCTATGTAAGGTCAAGAACCTAGAAAACTTTTGAATCAGGCGGTTGGTCCTTTAAGTGCCTTGGACGTGAAGAATGTAAAAAAACGTAAAATTAAAAGTCTTTAGTCCCTCTTGGTAATGTCGTTGCTGCAAATTGCTGTCCCTTTTCTATTGATACCATTTCTGGCCCTTGCAGCCTCTTGCACTCAAGCAGCAAGTCCCTGAGGGTTCAGGCAAGGCTTAAGGCCTATGGGGGCCCATTGGAATTGGGCCTAATTTCAGTAGTATTTTCACAGCTTCAATATGTAAAGAGTGGTTCATCCTTAAATAAATCTTTCTTTCCTCAAACTATCCTGGCTGGTTTTACACAAAGTAAAACCAGGCCACAACGACGACCGTGGCGCAGTTGTAAACAATGGAATAACATGACAATAACAACCATTTACTGTCCCTGTTATGTGGCGGATGATCTTGTCCTCTGCTCGGAGGGTAAGTAGCTCCTGAACCTCACGTTGTCTCCACAATTTGTAAATATCTTTGGTTGTTTTTCTTCTTCTTTGAGTTAGCTGCTAACTGCCGCTAGCTGCTTTTAAATCTCCCAGTTGAGGGTCGCACACAAACCATGTCGACAAAACGTCACAGCCCTGTCTCGTCGTTCCGCAGTGCCGGCTCACTCATTTACACAGATGTCGATTACTACTTCCGTTGCCATCTCAGAGGTGGAACAACTTTGACCCCCCATTACGCCTCTGTAACGGTTATACAGACGGCTAGGCGTATCAGAGGCGTAACATTTGCGCATTGAATGGGCTGTGTAAAAGGGGCTTTTGTAAGAAACCACAGTTATCATACCCTGACAAATATTCAGAATTAATTAAAAAAGGTCATTTAAAAAAAGTAATTGACCTTGCATCTTAAGGGTAGACATACTACAAAATGATGCAACATTCAAAATGGATGTCTAATTTTCAATATTGAATGTCATTTTGTACAGTAACATCTGCTTCACCAGATGTGACAATTAACCGTGATGTTGTGCTCAACCCACCTGGGAACCTCGGGGCCAATTTAACAGCTCAAACAACATGGTTGTTTGTCAGCTTGTCATTTGATGACTTTTCCGACTTTAATGAAGATTGTTTATAAGCATAATTTTGAAATAATGGCATGCTTCAGACGTCTGCTCCAGAAAAGAAAAGAGTTAGACCCACATCAGTATATGTAGGGTAACATGTCGTACATTTCTTTGTTTCTCAATGACTTTCTTGAATATATATATCTCTTTATGCATAGTCCAAATAATATACAAACATTCCAATATTTCCTTTTTGATGTAATGACAATGCCTTATGGTAATTTATAAAATCTCACAGTTGGGGGTAAAACAGGTTACAGCATCCAGTCCTGAAGATGTAGCCTACATTTGTAAAATTCTGTGGATGGATGTGGAGAAAGAAAGAACTTCCCCCTGACAGGAAGGGATAAATGTAAAACTTCAAAGTGGATACAAACTTTCTCTTAGACAGCATTGAGGGACAAGTTTGTCCAGAGAAAGCCAACATCACACCTTGTGCCTCTCTATTATAACAGCATTTGGTGACTCATCATAGTTCTCTTATTATGCGTGCAGGCCTTGAACGAAAAAATAAATACACTCAAATCATAATGGTCCAAACAAAGGCACATCAACAGCGCTCCTTGATGTACTGAAAACACAGTTCATCTTTTGTGTTCAATGCCGGCATCCAATTTTGTGTTCTTTTTCCTATATTTAACTTTTTAGTGCATTTCTCCCTCCTCCTTTCATTTCTGTGGTTTACTGCATCTGTTTTCCTGTTTTGCAAGAATCCAGTAATATTTAAAGATATGAATATATACATAAAGAACTAAGTTAAAATAACTGAAAAAAGTACAGTATGAATCACACATGTACATGCATATATATGCCAGTTTTGTACAGTATTTTTAAAGCTATTTTCACTTGTGTGCCATCTGGGCCGCCAACTTTAATTGGAATGAAATGAAAGGTTTCATTTTCATGATTTCCCACTATTCCACTGTAACACTGACCTCCCTTTTTTCGTGACTTTTTACAGCATTTCCATTTCCAAGATGACAGACGTTTTATTGCATCCACATAAAATTTTTGCCCTCTCTTAAAAGCACCTGTGTGTGTTTTTGTACTAGGACAAGGATGACCCAAACTGTGCTCCAATCCATTTTCTTTTATACTGCACTCACCAATGTCCTGAAAATCTTTTACGAGGAAAGTGTGAGGCGATGTCTGTGTAGTTGTGTTAGGGCTGTTAGTATCGATTTCATAGCCAGGCAAAAATTGGTGGTGGAGCTTGGTGGGCTTGAGTGTTCTCTAGCTTTCTGAAAGATCTAACCTGAATGTTCCTTTAGCTATGTTTCCAGCCAAATGATGGTCAAGGCCAAAAGAGTAAACCCATAAATTGTTGTAGTATATTCCTCTCAGCTTAAAGCTCTGGCAACTCTATTCTGCCCTGGCAACAAAAGCATCATGGCACCACCATTTGTTGTGATTAATTCACGGGCCTGCTCCCCCAGGTGAGATGAATTAATTACACCCGCCAATAACAGAAACCAAAGTTTTTCAGTCACGTCACATTAGCTTGATGTTGTCTTGGTGCTGCCGCTTTTTATGGTCCATTATCTCATTCATCTGAGCACGCATTTATGACGAAATCAGCCAAAATGTAAATTCAGCTTTTACTGACAGAAACAATGTTGAATACCAGCAAGCAATTTCTTCTTTGAGCAGCACCTCGAGGAAACTCATTTTATCACAAACTGTTTTGTGCTTGACCAGCAGAAAAAGAGAAAAATGTTTTGAACACGGACAAAATTGCAATGAGGTGGAAAAGAAGCATGGCCCAAATGCTGAAATGATGAACAGTCACCTTGTGCAAACCCCTCCTCCCCCAGCCACCCCCACCACAGTGTGTTTGTTCCCCTAACATGAAAAGTGTGGCAGCCTAAAATCAAAAGAGACAAATCGTGACTGCAGTTTTTTGCCTTGGAGTCCATAGGCTGCTTCTTTTGGGAGACAACCGCGGCACGGAGTGAAGGATGGATGGATGGGTGGATGGAGAGAAACCACAACACATTACTACACCTCAGGCACTGATGGAAACCTGCAGGCTGCTTGGAGACAGGAGCACGCACGGCCTCGGGTTGCCATGGGAACCAGTGTACATGGCGAGCTGAACGGACACAAACGTCTTTGCCTTTGCCCCGGTTTGAACGCGCTCGGATCGATACGTCAGCATGGCCAAAAGGGAAAGGCTGGGAGAGAGGAAAGCTGTCCTGCCTGCATCCTTCAACGCCTCTGTATAGCTGAAGGTGTTACTTCTATCTCCACAGAGTCACAAGAGAAAAAAAAGGAGACCTAGAATAAAAAAAGACACGGTTGTGTTAAAATCTGTGCTGAAGAGAGTTAAAGTTAATATACAGATAATGTTGATAAGACAGCGAAATGAAAACTGCCTTCACCTTTCCAAAGCTGTATATGTCATATAATATCATATTGCAAAAAAAAGTGCTTGTTTGAGCCGATACTGAGCTTGACTACATCCTGTTTGTCGCTGTCTGTCAAAAGCTTTCCAGGTTAGATCAGTGTTCTCGGATGCCAGCTGAACTAACGAAGGCTAGAATCAATATTTGCGTAGAGTGTTCGGACAGAGACGGGCATGACAGAGACACGGGGGATAAAACAACAAGAGATGTAGGAACCCGCAGACAGCATCCAATGATCCTGGCTGTCATTCCAATTTATTGACTGCACTGTTTCAGGCTTACTGATGCAAGGGAGACCTGGTGAAAAGTACACTGTGTTTGGATGACCTTTTCAGCCATCACTTTCATGTGGGCTGCGGAGAGGGAGGAAGACGAGCTGGCATTTTGGCCGTCTGCACCTGGCTTGGAAAACAAAAGGTAACTTTGGTGGTTAAATATGTAAAATATATTTTTAAAAATGAAAGTGCATGAACATTGGAACTGTTTTGTGAGGCCTAATTTGATTTCATATTTTTAATGGCAGTGCACTATGATAGATGCATTATTGTACACTTTGGTATGCTGTTTATTGTTTCCCCATTAGCGTCTGCTAATGCAGCTAGTCTTCCTGGGGTTCATAAATACACGCAAATGATGGGGGCTTAAGTAAGACTTAATAGTGACAAAAACATAATCCTAATAATACAATGAATTACTTTAAATCAAGTCTTTATCATTAAATAACCAAGAACGAGCTATAAGAGGCAGGCTGAAAACTATGATAATTAAGTTGGATATTTCTTTTTTCTCATTACTTATTTACCTCGCAACCTGAAGCTTGCTATTTTGTCTGAGTTGGTAACAGATTTCACTTTGTATAAAAGTGGTCTTACTCATTATTTCTGTAGTTTTTTTTTTTTTTTCCATTTGTCTGTCTGAGACTCAACAGTTGGTTGTTGGTGTGCAGTCTTGAAATACCAATACCATCAGTATTTGAAGACCTGGGAATGAGACTCATGAGAATCGCCAACTCGCCAAATGTAGGACATGATTGTGGTCATAGTTAAAAGAAGAGCTACTTGCTTAAAGTTGTAAAAATGTCATAGTCATGTTAAATATATTAAGAAAAGCTTTCCAGTGTCAATGTCCAACCAACGAACCTGACCCTTTTCCGAAGTGTTTTTTTCATTTTGTAACAATTTCACGCCATATTGGCTTTTGTTAACACAGTTGGACTGACAGATACATTTACAGACTCTTCTCTTGTAAATTTACATCAAATGTGGCCCCGATTACAGTATTTATTTACAACCATATATGTTTGGGAGGAAACATAATTGGTGCCTGGAATTTGTAAATCATTTGTGCCCACAACAATTAGAGTATTAAACAGGGAATAGATGTGCACCTATACTACCTTGGCCACGGCACAGAGTCTATGTGTACTTTGAAGTGTATTTGACTGTACTCTTAAACTGTGTATAGTGCAGGTTGCACATTGTATTTAATGTATATTTAATGTGTGTATGTGTGTGTGTTGTTTTATTTTTTTATAATGGTGACGATGTTGTTTTCTTTTTTTAACTGAGATGTGTATGACCACATGAATTTCCCGATTGCGGGATAATAAAGTTAACCTGAACCTGAACCTGAAGTAAATACCCCAGGACTTTTACACTGGAGGCCAAGGTTTGCATCCTGTGTCCTCCTGTTGTGTTCATGTCATGTTTAATTGATTTTGTATTCCTGGTCCTGCCATTATAGATCATTATAAATCCATAATAATGAATATATTATCACCTAATGTTGTGTTAGATCTTTCGAAGATCTTCTGAACATTAAAGGTTTTGAACTTCTATTTGCTATTTATGGCCTGTAGGCCTCACTGGCCTGAGCTCATACAACTACAACTGCTAAATATTCAGATAAAACATGTTGAGCTATTTTTGTGTCAAATGCTAAAAAGGACATTTGTTTTGAAACCATTTAAAATTTTTAAATAGTGGCACAAAATGACATCAGTTGTGTTCAAGCAGTATGATCTTATTACCAAAGAAAGGACACAGGCCCAAAAGTACACATGAAAACTTTGCCATATGTGATGGGAAATGCTCCCCAGTGAAAAGTGTATGTGTGATTGTGAAGTGTTTGTGAATGCAAGCCCAGGCCCGACTCCACCCCAAACAATTCCCTAATCAGAGCCAGTTTATGGAAGGCACCAGTTAGCCTTTGTCATTCCCTTTGGCTCCTGTCTTGCTGGCTGGTGTTTTGTTGACACTGATTTTATCGCACATAATTCAAATCTTTTTAAACTAAATTCACAGTCAGTCTATTCCTTTGTTTTAGCTCTACTTGCCTGTTTTTAGTGAATTTTCCACCTTTCCAGTTAGACCATGTGTTAATGCCAAATACCGTAGGTGGTGAGTAGGGTCAGCAACATTGTTATTTTGGTGTGCAGCATGGTGAACCCTGTTATTTTTTTTTTCCTTTTTTAGGTGAGCCAATGCTGCTGTTTTGCCTTTTTATGACTTTGGTTTCATCATTGGTTTGATTTATTTGGGTTTTTCGATTGTTTGCCTGTTTTGATAAACCAACTGGGCGGTTTGTTTATTTGTTAATCTTTTTGGATTGCTTTACTTTTCAGTTGAGCTGAGTGCCACATTGTTGGGAGGCTAGGCACCCGTGGTGAGGTCCCTACACCTAATGCATATGATTGAGCTCACCGGGGCACGGATATAGACTGCACTATGTCTGTTTTGCTGTGAGGATTGCTGTGTGGCACCCGAGGTGAGTAGTGGTAGCACCCCTGGACAGTCCTCCGTGTAGTCTGTCTCTCCACTAGTGGCCTCGGCTCTGTTTCCTGAGTTTTCCATAGTTTATGTTGGACTGACATTTTTACCTAGATTTAACTTAGCTTTTAGATTTTCTATCAAGGCCTTTTTAATCGCATCCAGTTGTAATTAGTTTCAGTAATTTTCCTTTGATTATTAATATTTATTCTTTCCGTTCTAGCGGCATTTGATTATTTCAATAAAAGATTTGGTTTATTTTGAAAACCTGTCTCTGTCCTGTCCTTCAGTAATGAGTCTGTGTGCCTCAATGTCAATTTCTTAACCAACTTAATACTATACCTTATTATATTTCCTGGGGTGCAATTCCCCAGGAGGCGTCAATTTACTACCCTCACCACACATATAACAAAATTCAACATGAACTGTCATACTTTACTCTTTTGTTTCTCATTTTGAGTCTCCAGGGCTGCTCTCAGACATTACCAATGGAGCTTCAGCAGCTCCTGTCTGCATATTTGAGAGATACATCACACTATTGTCTGTTCTACATCTTTTTATTTCTTTAGCACTCAGTTCTGTGTACAACTGAATATTTTGATTGTGAAAATGGGGGGGAGGGGCATTTTATACTGAATTCTTGATATGATGCTTTGTGAGAGATGTTGAGCAACAAATGGAAGAGATTTAAAACACTTGAGCCTGGAGGGGAGAAAAACAAACTTGTTCTCTAACTGGAGGGTCGCTGGTTAGATTCCACAATCTAGATGAGGGAGCCTCTTCCAGAAAACTGAGCAAATTCTAGTCGGAAGCATGCAGGTTCATCAAACCATTGTTGGATTAAAACCTAAACAGCTCAAGGTGGGCATGGTGTCCATCTCAGATGAAAATGGGTATGAAACACTTGAGAAAGTGAGATCTTGTTTTCCCAAGTGGGAGTCGATGTGTTTGATCAGGTGGTTGGGAAGGTCACCTGTCACAGAGGACTCGCTTCTTCCTCCTCTAATGCATCTTCACTGTCAGTTTCCTGGCCTCTCCTCCTCGTCATGATCAAAGATATGAGCAACAGCCTGGCATAAAGTACAATGTTAGGTCATTGTTCTGCCACAAAATGAATTGTGAGCAAGACCTCAAAAAAGCTTTATATGTTAGAGCTGCGAGAAAAGTTCTATATAATACTGAAATAATATTGCGTGGCCTGAAAGGGAAAGATTCTGTGTGTGAAAGGTCCCCGTGGGGGTTGCCATGGAAGCCAAGAAGGGGAGTGAGGTGTGTGGTCAAACACACTGGGGGTCTGGGAGGGGAAGTGTGTCCATCTGATGAATGGGCATTTGCTTGATTTTATACTCTTACTGTTGTCTCACCCATTCATTTCTACTGAGTGGTCACTTTTGACTGGGAAAAGTGCAAACCTTAAATAAGACATCCAAAACTTAAATAAAAATGTAATTTGTGTGTTGTGATGCCCTGTGTGGAACAAAATCATTCAACCTTATGATTAGATTAAATGAACACAACAGGTGGGTTCATTTTAGGCTGCTAAAGCACTTTTGTAAAGGATATTGAAATATTGTAGTTTTGGTTAAATTTCGAAAAACATGTTCTAAATGCCTAATTAGCAGCAATTCAGTTAAGTATTACTGAAACAACAAATAAGATCACATTTGTGTTGGTATTTTCATCTCTTAAATCCCTAACCATTAATAATTACAAGTTACTTAATAATTGTCCTTGTTGTTTATGTCTGCTGGACATTATTTTTGTGCAAACGTCTGAAATTTGATCTCTGGAGTTCAAATTAAGGCAACGGGCAACTCCACATGGTTGGATGACCGTGTATTGTATACAGTATAGGTCAATATGAATATAAGAGATAAAGAGAAATAATGAAAGAAAATGGTCAGTTGGTGGTAGCATCAAGGCAGTGTGCTCCTGTGGGTCTGCTTTTGAAAGTATGATGGTAAATTCTACCTGCATTTCACGTACTGAGAATTGCCCTCCCTTATTGGACTGAATAGGAGAAGGCTGCCTTCTGTGTTGCTGCACCTACTATGTGGAATAACTTTCAAATTAAAGCTAATATGTCCTCTCTGGAATCTTATGATGTATTTAAAGAGCTAGAGGCTGAACTGCTGTAGCAGAACACCAGTTCAGTGAGCATGTATGGGTAGAGATATGGGCTTATACGGATGCATATATGAATATAAATGTATATGAAATCTGTACAACTATTTATAAGTGGGTCTTCCTTGCTAAAATAAAATACAAATAAAAAATTTGCTGTCCATAAAGAGAGGGACCAAAAATCTGACATATGCATGAATTTAACTAGAAATCTTTGAATAAAACAGCAATTGGAGCTCAACAAAACTTTTCAAGAGCAATGGATCTCATTGGAGCCTCATTAGCCTCTCCCTTTTTTACTAAGGTGACCAGATTTCTGAAATGAAAACCGGGGACATTTCCAGTTTGGCGGTCAATATATCATTAAAATATCCAAT
>JBBPCS010000375.1:14909063-14925411 GCA_037974645.1 Hollardia meadi | reverse complement strand
TATAAAGTTTTCCATTGGCCTACAAAATGTTGGAAACTGTTCAGTTTTGCTACACAGTCAAAACCTCTCCCGCTCGAACAAGCTGCAGTAATTGCAAACTAATGCCTCTCGGGAGAATTAGAGCACATTTTACAGCAACACAGATTAGTGCTTAAATAAGATTTTAGCATGACCAATTTCATTTATTTTGAACTGTGACATTACAGGAATCACTTCACAAGCAACTGCTGAATGTTTTCCTCAAGCTCTTTTGGAAAGAGCCTCCACTTACATTGATGAAAATGAATCATTTTCTGCCATTACTGCTGCTCCACAGTGCGGCTTTATTAGCTGTGGCATTTGAATGAATTTGAATTTGGCAGGCTGCATAAGAAAATAACTGAGGTCAAATCACTTTTGAAAGACGTTGTATAGAAGATAATGGTATGCCCTGTTTTGTTCTTACATGCACATATAGGCAACTTTATTTCAACTTTATTTCTCCTACGTGTGCTGGATACACAGAATGAGAAATAAAAGTCTCAAACCATCACCTAGTTGAGCAGATGACCAAAATGACCATTTTTCTTTTAAATAATATGGGATATCAAGTGTGTTTAGCATAGGATTACTGTCAACACTACACACCTTGACATGTTTATGCCACCCTAATGAAAGAACTTGGATGCGGAGAGGAGGAGATGAAAGCTGCTTCTGAAAAGGCCAATTAAAATATGTATGTCTTTGAAAATGTGCCTCCCTTTCATCACATCTGATTCATTAAAACAACGCTCGCTTCTGGACTCGCTTCCTTTCAACCTCAGACCAATTATACAGCATTTTTCTCACTTGCCCCCTCTTTCCCCCCCAAATATATACATAAATATGCATTTGTTTATATAAAAGGGATGGTATTCTCCCCATAGAATCATGCTATAGGTTAAATTTAAGTTTGGTTCTGTCAAGAAGATTATTTTAGAAATGGATATCAGCTTTAAGAAATGTATCTCAAAAGTTCGGCTCTTGGCGAGGCTCTGTGATCCGCTTTGATGCTTTGATTTCAGTTCAAGGCCTTTTTCTCTGATTGCCATGAAATGCTTCGGTGACCTGATAAAACCAGATTCATTTCAGCCCAGAGATTTGAAACATTTGAAGCCCTCCCCCCACAATTTTTTCAGCACAGCTTTCATCAGCTGTATCAAATTTCAAAACCCCGCAGCCCAGGTCTTTGCAAAGATTCAATAATGTTTAATATCTGCTGCTCAGCCAGTCAGACACACACTGGAAGCTGAGCTCAAGAGCTCCACTGCTGCTCATATTGAAGCCGTTTAGGATTTGTTCATTGACTCTGCCCATTGTCGCCTGTTGATAAGAAATGAGGGAAATAGTCCTCTTTTTTTTAACCCTCAGTCAGCTTCATTTCCTTCATGATGTGTTTTTCCTTGGGGATAAGAGGCCATGAATACACTAAGTATCCTTGATGAAATGTGAGCGGAAAGCATGGAGTCAATCCAGTTAACCATGAGTGGTTACTTTCTCTGCTCTGCTGTGTGTGTGAGTGGTGTTGAAAATGAGGCACGACACAATGGCACTGTAGTCATCAGCGAACAAGAAGACAATACACCTACTTGAGGTCCGTCATCACACGAAGACGATGGGACACTTACTCTCAAGACATTTCTAGGATATAAAATCATGACACAATAATGTTTTGTCTTTCCCATTTAGACGTGCAGAAGGCAGTCACGCTAAACCACAGGGGTGTAAAAAATATGAATTCATTATTCAGATAGGAGCAGATATAAACAGCATGCAGATTTTTGAATTAGTAATCATCCATTTTAGAGAACTTGACTGGTGTCATTTTTAGCTCACGATCTGTGAGCCTCTTTGTATGAAAGATGGGGACTGTCTCAAAGTGCAGGCGAAACACCCATGATAGCTCGTCAAATTTCAAACACTCTCATATTCCGTCTGGACCTCCTCATATTTTATACACAATTTTTAAAGAAAAGTCAGGCAATGAGGGCCAATGAAATTCTGACAAAATGTTAACATTCTTAAAGCTTCCATTCTATTTCAACAATCCATTTCCATCTGGACCATATCCCCAGGTCATCAGATAATGACGCTTTGTCACGGTCCCTCACATCTCATCCAGACGCACACGGTACCCTTTGGCGTCTGGCAGTGAGGCACAGGGGTTTAATGTGCCTGCAATAGAAACCCGTCCCTGTCTGTATTAGAGGAGCTGAACATAGTTTCCAAAGCGAGAAAGTCCCAAGAGGGGTGGAGGTCGGGGTTGAGTGGAGGGTCACACACATGACTTTCACCCAAGGGACCTGGAGTTTGTGTTCCGTTTGAAGCCAAACGTCGCCGGTGTTTTCCTAAACCTTACCATGTGGGTTTTGTGCCTAAACTTAACCAAAGGAAGCTAGACCTTGTGCGTCAGGATAAGACGCAAGGGCAGCAAGCCTTGGTGCGTTACCCAGGGACGCTAAAGGGAAGGCTTAACATGTCAGCCACGGACATCAAAAGGTAGCTTGTGTGTCTGGATGAGACGTGAGGGACGCATGACAAAGTGACGCCATCTGACCACCGGGGATGAGAACACGTTAGTTTCACAGCCCTTATTTACCCTCATTTATACTTTTTTGAAGTTAAAATACAAATCAGGTTTCATTGTTTGATTCATTTAGTTACATGAATAAATGTTAGAAATGTTTTTTTTAATAGCCTTTATTTTGGGGGCAGCTCCGCTTGTACATAGTACCATTATTTAGTATAAGGAGTAAAAAGTAATTGAGCACAGAAAATGAAGCAGCATAGATTTCTAACATCTTCCAGTATATGCTTTGCCCACACAGACATCTTTGGGAAAATAAACGGTTACAGTTTTGCGTTCCATCATTTGGCAGAATTCAGTATTTTTAGTTTCTAGAAGGGAGTGAGATGCTATCTTTTCAACTTTGTGTTATTTTAGAGTGATATCGGACACCAAAGAACGCTCAGGTCCATTCTCATAGTTTCCCCTAATTTATAAACCAATCTGACCGAACACAAATCACATAATTGTGTTTTCAAATCTCTTGTCAGGGATGTAGGTAGCTTCACCCGACCTTACCGAGCCTTTTCTGGCCTTGACAGAAGTCTGGCTATTGGCAGCAAATATGTTATCAAACACTGTTCTCTGGGAAATTTCCATGCAGCTTTTCCTGCAAGTACACTGCTCCAAATCTTTAGGCCTCGTAGGAGGATGTATAAAATGGAAACACACACACGTACTTAGCATGTTGAAAGAGATTTAAATCCTTCACGGGGAGTTCACCAAAAAAAAGCTCTCCATTTGCCAGCAGAACATTTAGCGAGATTAAAAAGCTTCCCCTAAGAGTCTCGTTGTGAGTCAGCCCTGCCTGTAATGTCTTTGTAGATCAGGCACAGTGAGGGAGCACGACAGGGGTCAGTGCTGGAACTGCGTAGTACAAGCAGATCTTTTTTTGCCTCCACCCGCTACTGGCCAACAGCTGGCTTTACAGCTCGTCACTGGCCCTGCTGATTAGATGAAGTACCTCAGTTTATCCCATCTACCCCCTCAAACCTGATCAGGAAGCTCAGCAAGCATGTTTATGCTCCTGCCAATACACAATAAAGACTCCATGAAGAGACACAACTGCAGACGCACCCGCCCAGTTGACGACTCACACTTTCCAGTTCACCAGTTAGTTAGGTAGTTATTTTATTGACACAAAAAGATAAAACATTTGGGTCCAAACAATATACAAAAACATTCATATATACAATAAACCCAATAAAAACATTAAAAGGTAATACAATTCACAACACAACATCCCACCATTCAGTCTATAGAAACCTGCTGATGCTCCAATAGTGCAAGACAATCATGTAACATAACTAAAGTTCTGTTATCAGTGTTCACAAAAAGTGAGCTCAGTTCAGTGGAGTCATGTCCATATTTTACACGGATATCCTGTGTGCGAGGACACACAAGTATATGTTCTTTGTTTTGTATGCCAGTCTTACAGCAACACACATGTTGTTCGGGTGGTGTACGGCTCCACCTTCCCATTTCCACTCGCAGTCGCAGTGAGAAGACAACCGTAACCGTGTAAAAGTTATTCTCAAATAGTCTTCAATGTACGTTGTATTGCTAGTGTAAAGTGGATGGACAGACATATCTGGGTTGATGGCTTGGTAGGTCTTGTTCCTTCTTTAGATCGTACTTTCTCAGTCATCTCCCTACGGTCACTCTCAATATGATCTTGTGTCTGCATTATCTCAGATAAATGTGAGTTCATGGCCTGGTTCTCTTTCTTCGTTAGTTCAAGAACATACCACAAGGGGTCATCAATCATGCCATGACGCTGCATCATCTTGGTCAGAAACCTGGCTTGCTTTTCTCTCACTAAAGCGTGCAGTGAAGGAAGTCCTGCCTCCAACAGGCAAGTAAGGTTAGGTGTAGTAGACCTCACGCCAAGTAGGGATTTCACCCCAGTCATGTAGAGAGATTCAACAGACTTTAAGGGCACTTTTAACCAAGCTTCACACCCATACAAAATAGCTGATGAGAAAGCAGCCTCAAAAACCTTAAGATCGACACAGCATGGGGCATCAGAGTTGGTGGATAAGAAAATAATCAATTTGTTTAGGTGCTTTGTCTTCTCTTTTACATGTAGAGCTATTGAGGTTCGGGCATTTCCATCAGCAGTGAAGGTGGCTCCAAGATATGTATAACTGTCGCAATGCCTCACTACAAATGAACCAAGCTGAATAGGCTGCCTGTCTTCCTCAGATCCCAAAATCTTCATTAACAAGCATGCCATATTCATCACAGTATTCCTCCAAATATTTCACTTTCTCAGTCAGCCTTTCTCTTGATGTTGCCAGGATAACAGTTTCATCCATCAGCATTAGGACATGAAGCCATTTCAGGAATCCATCATCTCCACATTGTTGTTTAATCTTCCTAACAAGCATGTCAACAAACATCACAAAAGGAAGCAGGATGTGGGGCATCCTTGCCTTACGGATGTATGGAGGATGTTATTGTGGTGGGGCCCAGGATACTTGTTGTCACACTGTACATTGATGTCAGAACCAAAATCATAGTAACTCCACACCCCAAACTTTTTAAGATTTTGAACAGGTTTCCTCTTGGGACCCTGTCATATGCTTTGGAGAAGTCTATAAAAGCAATGTACAGTTGAACCTTTTTTCTTACACAATAGTCCATTATAAGTGCCACAATATGTTCAATGCAGCCTCTTTTGGGTTGGGCTCTTGCCTGCTCCCGAAATGGCTTGTACCAGGCCATCAATCTATTGTTCAGCACATATTCATACAACTTTTCTGCACTGTTGATCACACTTATCCCCCTATAATTATCACAATCAAGGGTGTTACCTCTCTTAAATAACATGATCAATCTAGCAGGGGCACAGCTCTCTGGATAGCCAGTCACAAAGATTAAATTTCCAAATGTGCATAGAAATATTAACCATTCCCTCGGCAGAAGTTTGAACACACCTGGGCTTATACCATCAGGGCCCGCTCCTTTTCCCGGCTTTAGTTGGTGGTCAATCACATGTTGAACTTCTGCTATTGTGATAGACTTATCTAACAGTTGCATGTACACATTACAGTCCTCCATTTGCAGACGGCTTTCTCCCTCACCAGCCGGGGTATTCAACAGCCTCTCCATATGTTCTTGGAAGTCAACTTCAGATGGCATGTCCTGGTAGGGAGTTGAGGAAAACTCCCCCTTCCAATCAATAGTCCGCCACAACATTTTATCATCGCTACACTCCAATATACACTGCCAATGGGAGGACAGTGCTTCCTGGTTCCCGGCAGATGTCTTGCGGTAGGTTAGGGAACTAGGGAAGGAGTAGGTCATTGTGTGCAAGTTGTTCACAACTAATAAATGATTGTCTTTGCAAACTTGAATAATACTCCTTCCATTGATGTTTACAGTTTCATCAACAGGCTTATAGTACATATTGTTGCTACCTTTAAGCAGCTCTTTCACCTTATCTCCACACCTAGTGTTCATGTCACCAACCACCACATAGCCCATGGTGTTATCCTGGGTTCTGGCTTGGATTTCTGAAAAGCTTACATTAGAGAAGAAAGGTGAATCAGACGGTGGTATATAGGCCCCGCCAATCTTTACACCGGGAACACTCTGCAGTTGGAACCAAATCTGCTCTTGAGCTGATGTATCAATTACAGTGATATCATTATGCATGTCATGTTTAAACAGAGCAACAGCACCTCCTCTCTCCCTCAGCCACCGTATCACATTTGTGTTTTCCAGCTTATTACTCAACCCATTGATGTTCCATACCCCAAGTTTTATATGTTTGGACCCGGTAGCTGAAAAGGTGACACAAACTTACAGACCACCTCACCATCTTTAGTTACAGCACGTTTCTTATAGTCCACTCTGATTGTACACTGGACATTTGCAGGAGCTGCCCTCTCAGCTCTTGCATACTCACGCAGCCTCTTCCATTCCCTACGAACGGCGGGGTGTAGATCTTTCTTTATGTAAACTTTTCTGCGGCCATCCTTGATGGAATCCTTCAACTTTCTGGCATTTTCCAAAACAGTTTTTGCCTCTGTTATGGTATTTGTAATCACCAACAAAGGGCAGTGTGGTGAATTTTCATCCCTTGGTTTCCCAGCCTCATAATTTTAGCAGGCACAACACCAGGGCACTGTATCTTCACTAATATGTTTTCAACTTCAGCTGCATCCTTTTCCCAGCATTTCTCTCCGTTTTTCTCTGCCACTCTGAGAAGATAAGGTTTCTCTCTCTGTCTTTGTTTTCCAAATTCAAGTGCACGTTGCTGATGGGCTACAGCTGTCTTCACCATACTATACTGCTCCGTCACAGTTGCCATTTGAGGTCTTATACTCTTACTTTCTGCACTTGCTTCAGAAAGTTGTTGCTTGAAGATTTCATTATGAGCCTTAAGCTCTTCGACTTCCTTACCAAGAATCTCTTGTCTCGATTTAAGCTCTTGTATCTCCAGTAAGGCCTGCTTCAGCATTGTAACGCATTCCTCTTCTCTGTCTTGATGGACATTCAGCAAATCCAAGGCCTTTCCCAACTCAGATCTTAGTCTATCTTTTGTCCATACATGGGGAATATCAGCACTTGTCAGTCCTTCTCCTCTTGTTGACATTTTGCAAAGTTCCACAAAATGACCACAAGTGATAGAAGATATCACCACAAAAATGTTGTATAACATAAATTTATCACTGGATGGCAATCTTTAAAACAGATATTTCCTGGATTGGATGACTGAATCAGGGAAGAATGTGCTGTCAGCCATCTTCAGCCACAGGATATGCAAGAGAGAAGAAAAATGGAGAGGAAATAGGAATAAAAGGGAAGAATGAGACGCAGACAAGGACAAAGAATAAGCAACCAGGTACCAATGTATGGGGTCGCTGCTGCCATTGTCCTGGTGTTGCCCCCAGGCTTGATGTCTCAGAAATGTTGCATTGAAAGCAAACAGGGATAACTAATTGTGCATTTTAAATGCAAAGCCTGCCCACAGGGTGGTTTGGCAGAATTGCATGTAAAAGGATTTATACGTGTCTGCTCCACTGAGAGACAGATGTGCATGCCAAACTGCATGCCTCTACTGAGTTAAACAGAGGCAAAACAAGACAATCAAACGCGAAGCATTATATCCTCCTCTCAAAGGCATTGATGGGTATGACCAAGGCTAACTGGTGCTGCTGTAATTGTCAGCCTCATGTTCAGGAATCTCCAAATTACTGGAAAATAAGACTGCTGTATTATTTTTAAGTTGTGAATTAGAGGCTTTTTAGCCTAATTTTCCTAGGTATCAATCTTCTTATCTCTTGGTTAGAAAGCAAAATGTCTTAAAATGTCAAACTGTTCCTTTAAGGACACCATCGACTTAGAGTTCCTTACGGTCACGAACTAACAAACTGTATGAGTTGCAACATGATGACTTCTAGTTTTAATTGTGATAAAATTGTTTAAATCTTTATCTGTGACATGCTAAAATATTGTATAACAGAAGTAATGTCAATGGCTTATACCATCAGGGCCCGCTCCTTTTCCCGGCTTTAGTTGGTGGTCAATCTCTAAGTGTGTCAGTCATTTGGTGCTGGGCTTGTAACATCCAGAGGGTTTTCAGAGGTTTAGAGGTAACAGCTGCCTGTTGTGGCTGAAAATGATGCTAAGGAGAATTGAAGAACTGTGGGCCATAAAACTAAAACAATGACTTGAAAGATGCTAAAATGCTTTGAAGAGAGGAACTGCAGTATCGGCTGATAACTCTGGGGATTCGTCACGATGAGCGGCACCTTTTACGTTACACATTGTTGTTTGATCCCTTATTAATGTAAAAAAAATAATATTAGAGCAGCTTTACAGACTGGAAAAATGACAGTAACAACAAAGTTTTATAATCACCAGTTGGTATTAAATTCAACTCAATTAGCCCCAGATATATTGTGTCCATTTTGAGCATGCTGTACTGTTAAAAAAAACTGCATAGAAATGAAAAGAGGAAGAGACTAAGAATGAAATAAAAAAGGAGAGGGGGATTTTAAAAAACGAACTTCAGTCTATGAGCACCCACAGAATTCCAACAGAGAAGCTCCATTTCAAAGCCAGTGGAAATTGATTAATGCATTCTCTTTGAAGGCTGGTAACTTGGCCAATTTGTGCAGAGTCTTACTTTTAAGCACAAGCCTGTATCATAAAAGCATCATGCAGACTGACCGAGCAAGGATGTGCTCAGCATATGCCATGACATCTAATAAGACTGCAGGGCAAGAATGAAGCATATGTGCATGTGCCTTATGAGCTAAAAATATCCTCATAAAAAGAACAGTAGTGCAGGTAAATTAAAAGAATGAGAGGCATAATATATGAAAAACAGATGGTGTATGTCTATTGACCCCTTTAGGGCTAATATCCAATATGTGATCAAATGTAAGAGTGATATGGAGAATCAGTATTTTAGGAATAAATAATATGTGACTTATGTAGACATCTGACTTGCTTTAAAAAAAACACTGGAGCATCTGCCTGTTCGGTCTGGTTCATCTTCATTCTCTCTGGAGTGTACCACAGAGAAAAGGTGGGTCTCAGCGCTGTTATCATTCTAAAATACCACATGGCCACGTTTCATGGCCATAGACAGTGTAATGAATGATCGCTGCCGTTACTACATGAGCAGGAGGTTTGCGGTTCACGGTTCAACTACGGCGATGATGAATATTTCGCTTAGATGGGTACATTATTGCAGCAGAATACACAATTAATAAAAAAGTGTGATCACCCGAGTAAATGTGTTAAAATATCCAATTATAGCAACTTCTGATCAATCCATATCAATTGAAGACTTCCAGTTTATCACACCCAGTTCTGTTTTAAGATAATTTAGTTGGTTGAACACAGGTACAGATACAGATAACAGTGGACTCGCTCATCCCCAGTTAATACTGAAGTATTTAGCCATGCTAATGATTGCAGCTTAGAGCAGATAAACACAACATTACTGCAAAAAATACACTAGGTTTTTGGTTTACCTCAGTACAAACATTATAAATGCTGAGTATTTCTTAAAAAATTATTTTAAAAAAAACATCCTGTTGCACTTAGTTACAGTTGCTGAATTGTGATTGGACAATCACTTTTTGGGGGAAGGGGTTTAGTGAAATGACTAGTGATGAAACAAAATCGCAGCTTCCATGTTGACAATTTGGTTAAATGTGCCCCTCAGCATCAGCCACACACATGGATGTGGAGTCTGACTGATATTTAACTTGAAGATGTTAACATTGGTTTGTTTTGTGTGTTTTCTCTCTTTACCATCATTTTGCTCTAGTCACACTGTCATAGCCTACTTGTATACTCCTATCTGGGCTGTACAATACTTTACACATTGAATTGTAAGACATACAAGGTTTCCCTAGAACCTATAGATCAAACTAGTTTACATATTTTTGTTTACAACAGATAGTCAAATTGACTGGATAGCGACACAGTTAAATGCTAAAAGTCAATATTTGACTATGATGTCTGCGATGTTCCAGCATGGCTATTTTCAAGTGAAACTTATGTAATATTGGTGGAACGAGCTGTTTTTAAAAGAAGAAGCTTTGAACACCTAATAAGTCTCATACAAGGCTTTTTTATTTCTGCCAATTGAAGGCATTGACCAAGCTTCATTTATCCTCTACAGACGCTCAGCATCTCATTTTTTTGATTTTTTTAAACCTTTTCTTTTACCGTAAATTATGCTTTCTCCCCTCCTTTCTCTTTGATAACTCACAAAGCTCATAATGAATGTAGACAGTGATTTGGCACAATTCATGAGTTGAGATCATAAGGTGATAACAAATATGCTGCTTTCCCCTTTGTGCCGCATTACCTTCCCTTCAAAAAGCACCCTTCATCCTATTTTTTCTGTGGCCGGTGTTATTTCATAGTGGTTCCGTGTAAGATGAGGCAACGGGGCTGCTCATGTGTGAATACACCTCTGACAGTAGTCACAACTCAGGCACTTTTGAAAACCACCCATAAACAACGGTGCAGGGCAAAAGATGCTTACAGAGGCAGTAAGCGTAGTCAAAGTAAAGCACAAGTGCTGGTGGAGGAGGCAACGGCCCAGTCAAGAGACTCCTGGGCTTTATGTTGATTCATTACTCTATTAGGCCTCGTGACAGAGATAAGGACCAGCATGTTTCAAAGTGATAGCTGACCTCTGCGTTTTACCCATCCCACCGCCAACATGCCCACAGTGGCTGCCGTTTTTCAAACACACATGCTCACTCACACACGGGAGGGTAAGCTAACTCCGACACCCACACATGCATGTGAACAAAAATAACAACAAAAAAACAACAACTGAAAAGAACACAATGACAGAGAGACCCACACAAACAGTCACAGACACAGTGTCCATGTCTGAGCATGCTCCTGCACATTTAAGGCACACTCAATCAAAATGGACGTAGGTTAACACACACTCACCCAAAATGGACATGGGCTAGCACACACATCTGTACAAAAGTGTATTAGGCCAATTAGGTCAAAAACAATTATTCCAGAAAAAAACCCCAGAAATTTCTGAGGAACAAAACTCAGAAAATAGTGTATTAGTCAAGAAACCATATTGCTTAATCAGTGCTTGCCTGCACAAAGAAAGAAGCAGCCTGTTAAAGTATTTTCCACCGTTTCACCCATTGATATATATAGGGATGGCCGACAAGTCTCCACTTCCTCCCACTGTACAAAAATGACAGCAAAATATCCCGGATACGAGCGCTGCCATCTCGCACTGGTGACGTCATTTGGAAGCAGAGTCTTTGCAAGTCCCTTACACCCAACCGACTGAATTGCAAGCAGGGCTCAACTATCAATCATGATGTTTGACCCCCTTTTTATAGCGTTAAATAAATAATTTAGACCAGAACTATCTATAACTATAACACTTGAACATACATCAGAGTGATAGGAACCACCTAAAATGACAGAAACCATTTTTGGGAAAAATTTATTTGATGTGTACTTTGAGTTTTTAGTTTGGACCATGTCCCATCTGCTAACATTGAGGGGCAGGATTTATGATCTACTGTATACTGCAGCCCACCACCAGGGGGAAATTGAGATGTTTTGGCTTCACTTTTGGGGAGCTCTCATGTTTTCCATCTCTATATGCAGCCAATTGTATCATCTCTTGAAGGTGAAACAGAAGGAAACTCAAACAAAGTGCAACATGACCTCGATCACAATAAGCTTTCTCCTTGTCATTAGGAAAACTAACAATAAACTGATATTTTTCACCAAGTCTTTGTATTTTTAAGTAAGAGGAGTGTAACCTTTATGGACATGTGGGTGAAGAGGTTAATTTGACTCTCAAATGCTTTAAAATTTAACTGCTACTAGTATGTCTTGCTTCTCACCAAAGTGCAGAGTTTCCTCATTCTGCTACTCTGGATGGCATTACCCTGGCCTCCAGCAATCATCTTTGATCAGGATTTGTCCTTTTGCTCCCACATAAAGACAATTTTCAAGGACTGCCTTCTTTCACTTACGTAACATTGCAAAAAACATCCTGTCTCAAAAAAACAAAAAAACAAAACAGAAAAATTAGTCCATGCATTTGTTACTTCCAGGCTGGACTATTGTAAATCCTGATTATCAGGTTGCCCTAATACTGTAAGTCTCTCATGATTCTCCAGCTGATTCTGAACCATCTTCCAGTCTCAGAGCAAGCTTCAAACTTTCCTTTTTGATAAAGCTTATCGTTAGGGCTGGCTCAGGCCGGCCCCTAGTTATGCTGCTATAGGCTTAGGCTGCCGAGGGACTTCCCATGATGCACTGAGCTCCTCTCTCCTCCTCCTCCTCCTCCTCTCCCACTCCTTCTGTTCACATTCATGTCCCATCATCAATGCATGATGCTAACTTGACATCTTCCCCAGAGTCTTTGTGCTTTCTCATCTCCCATGGTTCCCATGGATCATGCCTGGACCTACTGCTGTGGTCCTGCTGGACGCCCACTGCTGCTGCTATTATTATTATTAGTATTATATTTTGTTAATATATTATATTTTTGCTGTGAATTATAGAAATATAAATAAAATTTGACTTGACTTGCTTTAACAATAAGTATGAAGTACTACCTCAATCAAGGCTGTGTCATATTTCCACCAAGGAAAGGCAGGAGAGATAAAATGCCAGGCAAAGTACCAGGGTTATGACATGAATTCATGACATGAATTCATTAGAAATGCTTTGGTGGCCACATGCTAAGAATATGAGTAATCACATGGTCTGGATGAGACAAGAACACTCTGTATTGCCTTTGAATAAGCTGTTGGTTTAAAATGCAAAATAAGTCAAAGCCATCTGGAGCAAGAAAACAAAGAGTGTCATCTTTTAAAGCAATCACACAGGACATTATTTCAGCAAGACACATACCTAAATAGAAACATTGTTCCTGTTTTGATCTTGTGCATGAAGTCCACATACAGTCAGCCACACAAACTTGTTATTGTCAAGTGAGATCATTTGCCTGTTGCTTGGCCATTTGCAAAACTAAGTCTATGCACATTTCATTTCAGCTCTTGATACTGAAAACCCTTTGTGGCCACCAGGCTGGAATACACTTATGCGTTGTGTTATTAGATCTTGCATTGTCATGTATAGCCGTGGATCATGGACTAGACTTTGAGACAGAGCAGGTGAAAGTGTCCTCAACTGTGGGGCTGAAAAGAGACAGGGTCCTGGTCTCAGTCACAATCAGCACCAATCAGGAGCTCTAAGAAGGCTCTCCTGCAAAACCTACAGGACTGGCACAAATATGCACACATGAAAGTCATGAAATCATGACCCGGTTACTCAAGATAATCCACACACCTTGTGAGCAGTTTCATATAGGGACTATTTTCTTTACGTATCACCACGCAGAAGGAAGGACGCATCTACTCATAGACAAGGGGCTAGCTAACTAAGCTACCTCATGTTACAACTAAGCCGAGGAGGACAGCATAAATGTTTACATCCTGCCCTGTCACAAGTAGATGTGTGTTTCCTTCTGCACAGTAATACGGTTAAGTTAGGTAGAGAGAAAATAGTTCCTACATGAAACTGCTCACAACAAGATCTGTGGATTATCTTGAGTAACCAGGTCATGATTTCTGCAAAGAGACATTGCTGTTGAGTTTTTCAAATCTATTTTTTTTGGCACTTTAAGCACCAAAAGTGAAATGCTATCTAGTTCCATTATAGAAAAATATATAAAAAATATTTTTTCATTTTGGGGTGAACCGTCCCTTTAAAGACCAACATTTTTTGCTTGTGAACCCTTTCAAAATAGCAGTGGTGCGCCTCTTCATGTGTTTCAGACATCTTTTGATTTGGTAAAGTTCTGCTTCATGAATTTTGTTTGTTAATGTGTATTTTGTACACATTTAACCATTAACCACAACCACCAGATTTATCTTTCTTCAAAAGGAGGCCATAGGCTATTGCCCAACGCACCCCGCCAAGAGCTTTGTAGCAGCAGCTAAAGTTTTTTTAAAAGTCATCATGGAAACCCTGACAGAAATGCAGTTTCAACAATTTTACCAATATACTATGAAATATTGAAATATAGTTAGAAACTTTGACAAATGGAGGGTAAAAAGTTTGGAATTGAAAACACTAGAGCAGTTTGTGAACCACTTCTACTTTCAGTAGTGCTTACATTATCAGAAATAATCAGGTGCTTAGTGCATCTTGCTGGATACTTCCATCTCAGCTATCCCTGAGGATCTACAGAGGCTATCTGTCCAAACCAGCCCTGCACTATCAGCTGAACACCATTTGGTAATATAAACATTTTAGCAAAATTGCACTAATGGAGAATGATCCCACCACAAAACCAACTGATTGATCTCTTATCTGTCTGGTGTCTGATGCTGCAGGTCAGAAATTCAGCTTAATAGTGGCCCAATTTTGGTTCACTGACTGGTCCTGGACCTGAAATGACCTCAAGGGCTCCAGTTCACGTGCAGACTGAAGTTTCTTTATCTCACAAATTTTCTGTTTAGAATATGCCATGAATGCCAAATTGTTCCTCGCAGTTGTTCATAGATAAAAGCTTTATTCAGTGGCCACAGCAAATAGTTGTTTCTGATTGCTTGCAGCTCCATTAAAAACAGGTCACCTCAAATATAGTTCCGCAATGTAAATTAAACTGCAGGTATCCATAGCAACATAAAGTTTTGTGCAGTTTCAGGTGCTACTTATTCTCACCGGCACGTCAGATTTAAAGGAATAGTTTGCCACTTTTGGGAAAAACACTTACAGTATTTGCTGTCCTGTCCAGTGTTATTAGAAGATCGAAACCCCAATTTTTGCGCGTCAAGTATTATGAGCTGGATATGGCTAACTTTTTAGGAGACAATTGTTTAATGCAGTATCCAGCAGACAAGATGTAACATTAGCTGTTTCTGGCCCGCTGACACATGTAAATCCGATATAAACCATAGACTGCATAATAAATAGTAGATGGAGCCACCATGATGTCACCCATTGGTTTATGGTTTTGAAGCCTCAAGTTTGGCATTATGGCGGGTGCCATCTTGTTTTTTTGGAGCCAGAAGTGGCCATATGCACGAGAGAGTGGAGCTGGGGAGGATATGCATTTCTACGCCTCCATCCAGGAACTGAGGACACGCCGGGGCAGTGCAGGTAGCCACGCCACAGAGCATACTCTCCCTTATCATCTATTTTACTCTAAATGGGACCATAATTTACAAAATGACCATCATGCTGTATTGAAGACTTCAAACTAGTGACTGAGACCATAAACTCATTAGGGAACTGTTTACTGAGGTAATAAATCGAGTGAGAAGTAGGGTCATTTTCTCATAAGCTGACATACAATCTGACTTCTCTTTAAAGCGAGAGGAGTCGCCCCCTGCTGGTCATTAGAAATAATGCAGGTTTAAGGCAATTCTACATTGGCTTCACTTTTTAAATGCAGAAGACAAACTTATACTGTGTGATATAAACTCATCTTTTGGCTCTATTTAACTCGCTAGTCATTAACTTTGTTGTTTGGTGTTGGATGGGTAGTGTGTAGCTACAGTGGGTTTTCAGAGCTAGTATCTCAATTGCTACCCATTCTCCAGAACTCACTGCTCTTTGTGTATTTACACTGACTGATTGCTATCAATAAAGGCTAGCCTAATGTAATGTATGATAATGTTGCTCAAAAGGAAAAGCATCCTTTCTTTATGTTGCTGATAATTAGAATCCCTCTCTGCTTGCTAAAGTGCATCTAAATCACATTTACAGAAATAAATGGTGTTTATTAAATCATTCTCAGAGCTGCAGATGATAATATTTTAAAAATGTATCTTTTTCACAGGGAGATCAGAGGTCCTCTCACAGCAGCTCGTATGTAGCCTGTACTCGGTCTCTTGGCTGAGGACATTTCATGCAGGTGTCTGGCCCACACAAAGCCTTGGAGCTGAGTTGTGTGGTTGACGGACAGCCTCTTTAACTACTCCACCTTTCTGCTTCCCTCCTACACACTTCACCTCTTTATAGCATATTCATATGCAACTAATTGGATAATGGTATAGCACATACTATATTTGAAGCATTCATTATGCAATGGATTAGATTGTTATCCATTTTGAAGAGCCAGTTAAATAGATTGGTAAATTGTCTATGTTATCAAGTATTTGATATGTTCTGATGTCAAATGCAGCCTTTAACTTTGAATGATAGATAGATAGATAGATAGATAGATAGATAGATAGATAGATAGATAGATAGATAGATAGATAGATAGATAGA
>JBBPCS010000375.1:14887608-14902193 GCA_037974645.1 Hollardia meadi | reverse complement strand
CTGACGAAAAGACTGCGTATGCATGTTTCCTGTTTTGTGTGTACGCATGTTTCTACACCCAAATATACACAGAGTTTATACATTTGGCCCCAGGACTTTTGTTGTTTTGTGAGAGAGCATAAATAGCAAGTTGCTGTTGTACTTTTAACTACTTTATATTATTGGGTAGTATATTCTATACCAATCCACCAAACCTTATGTTGCAACCTGTTCTCATCCTAGCTTGTCACATGGCAAGATTTTGTCATGCGCCCCTCATGTCTTTTCCAGACGCACAAGGTACCCTTTGGCTTCACCGGCCAACATGCTAAGCCTTACCTGACGCACAACGGGCCCTTTGGCGTCCATGGCAGATGAGCTAAGCCTTCTCTTTAGCATCTCTAACCAACGTGCAAAGGCATCTTATTCTGACGCACAAGGTCTACGTTACTTTAGGCACAAAACCTACTTGGTTAGGTTGAGGAAATGAGTGGTGACGCCTGGTTTCAAACGGAACACAAACTCTGGTCTCCTCGATGAAAGTCATGCGTGTGACCCTCCACTCAACCCCGGACTCCACCACTCTCAGCATTTTACCGCTTTGGAAAGTCTGTTGCACTACGTCATCTGTTCAAGTCCTCTGAAACTGATGCAAACGGCTTTACATTGCTGGTACATTAAACCCTTCTGTATCTTTGCCTGGCGTCTAAGGGTATACCTTGTGTGTCTTGATCAAACGCGAGGGGCCGTGACAAAATATTGATATCTGACGAGCTGGGGATGAGAACGTTGGGGAATGTTGATATTAAGTTTGTCTTTGTCATTAAAAACTGCATAGCAACTAGTAACCCAAATAGTGAAATACATGTAGGGGAGTTGAAGTACCATAAAATGGAATTACTCAAGTAAAGTACAAGTTTGTAGAACTTGGTATTGTACTTATACCATACCAATGAAGATAGGTAAATGCAAAAGATAACACTACACAACACTAACTGATGATCTGGAACGTATACACTCTGTTTTTATCATCTAGTTATCATTTGTCACTTTTTTGCTTTTTTGTCACACATGATGGTAAACTGAATATTCTAAGTTATTTTGGACTCAAGGAAATTATAATGGGCATTGTTAACCCATTTGACACTTTATGGGCAAAACAAATCTATTAATTGAGTGGGTAGATTAAGAGATAATGAAAGTTGGAGCTGTAGGAGCAATGGTCCTCATGCAGCTATCACGATTTCTTTGTTAAAGTAGTGTTTTGAAGAACCTAGACTTCTCTTTAGCCTGATGAAGGCCACCTGCTACAACCCTACTTTAAAATAAATCGCAAATGTAGCGGTTGAGTGAGGATTGTTGCTTCAAGGCAGTGTTATTAGATGGAACGGTAACCTCACTCAGCCAAATAATCAGTCAGCCTTGTTTCAATAAAGCATAATTTAACCTCTATCTTCACTGAACAGCCACTCTAAACGGCTCACAAATGGGAACTGTATTTTTCTTGGGGAAAATGTGTCACTATCATAAAGTGCACTGTTTTACTGAATGAAGGTCATATCCTCGTCTACATCAGCTAAGCTTGTTTTGCATGCATTACACATACTGTAGAGGCAAAAAATGGGCTATGCTGTTTATGTAGGCGTGGAAACAATGAAAGCAAACTGTGGAGAATGGTGTTCATACCTCGCTCTAGGAGGTTTTTCTTCCCTTTACTCTTTTTCCTCTAGGTTTGAAGCAGATGTGGTGACAGAGGCAATACTATAATGTATGCCGAGTGTGTCACTGTGTCACACCCCCAGCCTGCGCTCTGATTATTGACCGCTGCATAATCGCTGAGGCTTTAATTAGTGCTAGTGTAACTAATTGGCTTGCATATAAGTGACATTGATGGGAGGCAAGAAAATGAATTAATGAGGAGAGGCATTGGCAGATTAAATGTATCTGCTAAAAAGTAAAAATGGATGTCTGAACTCCCAATGAAAATGCCATTTAGGTTGGAAAAAAAACAAAACAGAGTCGAACATTCAGCTACTCATGGTCGTCTGCATGTGAGTGTGTGGGTGGGTGTATGTAGGTGTGTGTGTGTGGGCATCCATTAAGTGTGTGTATCTCTGTGTACTTGTATATTTATGTGTATACGCGCCCCCCTGTGTGTGCACACTTCATCAGAGCTCACGTAACTAGATGTTCATTTAGTTGACAGCAGAAATCTCTCAAGCGCTGGATATGGTTCAATGTAAAGTATGTTAACCTTTAAAACAAAGCCGGCCCTGGCCCCTCTCATTCTCCTGTAATTGCTTGTGCTGGATAAGCACACACGCCTGTAAAGGTTATCGTGTTCCTTGCCAGTCGTCATGATGAATGAGCAAACATAGCAGGAAATGAAAATTGTAAGTTTTGAAAATCTGCCTCACACTAACCAGCATGTAGCATGTGCACAAAATAGTGCTCCTTTGTTCAATACCTGCAAATTATTAAAAGCAAGCAAACAAATAAACAAAAAGGCGGTAAACTAACGCAGTCAGGAAGGAAGGGTGGATTCAAGACTAGTCTGGTTCAACCTGCAAGTTTCTGCTGATGTATTCTGTTTTCTGTGATGGGTGTGTGTGTTTAAGTTAACAGCCTTGATGATGTATGTGTCTATATTATATAATTATAATTACACACATTGCACATGCATCGTTCATGTGAGTCTAGATGTGTATCATTAAGTCTGGTCTGCATTATTAGTTGCTCTGTGAACACAAAAAAATAGGATTATGTGTGCAGTATTTGATGCACATATGGCTTTGTGCAATGCACAGTAAATTTTGTGCTTGTGCAGACTGATTGTTTGCCTTAGTGAGTTACAGAATCATTATGCACATACGCGATCGCCTTTGTGCCTCCCCTGGTGCACAACTCCCTGTGGGCACAGATGCAATCTCTCACGTCACATTTTGTCTGCATGTTTGTGTGCTCACATGTGTACATTTATGTGCATGTTTCCTTGTTCGTCCCATATTTATGGCTGAAAGATCGAGCAGCCTGGGTGGTCTTAACTAGAGAGAAGGCAGCATTGATAAGCTGAAGGTGGAAGGTGAATGGCAGGTGAAGGCTGTTATCGCCAGAGGCTGGCTCAGGCTTCGTCACCAGTGCCTGCTGGACCCTGAAAACTCATTTTGACAGATGCATCTCCTCCCTAGCTGTCGACACGCAGTGGGGGGCTGATGACACTCGCTCCCCCGAGCGGCTCAGAGTAGCGTTCACCGGCACCACGTTGAGCAAACCTGCAATTTATACTTATGCCCCAGGCATTAAGCTGTATAATGACATGCAAGAGGCAGCCGCCATCTCACAATGCCCAGCACCAGACAACCAGCTCATAGTTTCCCAAAGAACTATGTTTTACTCTTTTAGAAAGTATGATGTGAGTTCGGGTTGATCTTGGAAATGTTCTTATTTTCTGACATTGTGTAGAGTAATGAGAAAAAAATAATGTTTTTCTGTACCTCAACAACGAGGTGCTACATACACATTAATATTTACAGCAGCAATCTTGACTGCTCTCAACAGTATTCTCCAAATCACCCATTTTCTTCTTTCCTTCTGTGTTCTGTACAATCAAACGTGGTACTACACTGTCATACTGATTCAGCTTCTCCCTTTTACCATAGTGGCCGCTGCATCCACAGAAATCTCTAAATGTCGCTTTTGCATCTGTAAGAGATTAATTCAGAATAACTCTGAGTGTGTCAAACAAATCATAATATAATGATTAAGGAATAAGCTCAGTTGTCTCACAAGTAGAATAAGAAATACATCTACAACTAAATTGACATGTGGTTCAGTGCCAGGGAATATAGGTGCTATTTGGACAAATGCCAAGACTGTTTTCTCTTTCTTTTTTCTCTTTTCAGATTAGAGAGAGCAAACACAGAGGAGGTGACCCTTATCGTATCCTGAAGGAGACAAGACAAAGAGCATGATCTTGTGTTTGTCTACAGTGCCAAAGAAGTGCCAGGGAGAAGCCTCCATTGCCAGAGAATCGTCGGCTTCCTAGCTCCATCAGCAGCTCTTTCAACCGTGCTTGAAGCTGCACTGGGGGGCTCAAACGTTCCCCTGACTCCACCAGGAGGCTCACTCCAACCCATCTGCCAGCTCAGATAACCCTCTGACTGTTGGCAACCACATGTTTGAGGTGACTGTATGTGACTGCCGCCGCCGCCGCCCATTCTCGAGCAGCAGCCTCGTGCGACCCCGATCTGCAACATGCAGTGGAGACGCCGACACTGCTGTCCCATTAAGATGACCTGGACCATCAAGCGCTCACTCTTCCGGACCCATGTGGCAGGCCTGCTCTCGCTGGCTCTCCTCTTCACCCTCTTCTTATTTTTCAGCCACCAGGACTGGCTGCCAGGACGCAACGGGCCCCGGGAAAACCCACTGGCCTACACTGTCAGGGGCTTCCGCAGCCCCAAGGGAGAAGCCAACCAGAGCAACTCCCTGAGGAGCCTGTGGAGGGAGACGGGGTATGTAGCACCAAAGCCTCTGCTCAACCTCAGCTCTCAGCAGGCGGATGGGGCAGCGGGGGAGGCAGGAGGAGGAGGAGTCAGGGTGGGAGTAATGGGGCTTGGGGACTCCATGAGCACTAATAACAGTTTACAGAAGGAAATGGGTGTGGGAGGGAGACTCAGCGCTCAGCCCTACCGCTACATCCTGAATGAGCCCTTCAAGTGTAGGGACAGCACTCCCTTCCTCATCCTTCTAATCGCTGCAGAACCTGGCCAGGCTGATGCCCGCAACGCCATCCGCCATACATGGGGAAATGAGAGCACAGCAATGGGTCTGGGCTTTGTCCGTCTTTTCCTACTTGGCACAGGAAAGAGCTCAGACGCCTTCCTCCAGAGAAGCATAGAGGAAGAGAGCCGTGTTTACCACGACATCATCCAACAGGACTATCAGGACACTTACTACAACCTGACCATCAAAACCCTGATGGGCTTGAACTGGGTGGCCACCTATTGCCCACATGCCTCCTATGTGATGAAGACAGACAGTGACATGTTTGTTAATACTGAGTATCTCATCCAAAAGCTGCTGAAGCCAGAGCTGCCTCCTAAGCAGAGGTACTTCACCGGCTACCTGATGAGGGGCTATGCACCAAATCGAAACAAGGACAGCAAGTGGTACATGCCGCCGGAGCTGTACCCAAGTGAGCGCTACCCGATATTCTGCTCGGGCACGGGGTACGTGTTCTCAGGAGACATGGCCGAGCTGATTTACCAGGCCTCTCTCAGCATACGCAGGCTGCACCTGGAGGACGTTTATGTGGGAATCTGCCTGGCGAAGCTGCGCATTGATCCAGTGCCCCCTCCCAACGAGTTCCTCTTCAACCATTGGCGGGTGTCTTACTCCAGCTGTAAGTACAGTCACCTGATCACATCCCATCAGTTCCACCCCAATGAACTCATCAAGTACTGGAACCACTTGCAGAGCAACAAGCACAACGCCTGTATCAACGTGGCTAAGGAAAAGAATGGCAGGTACAGACACCGAAAGTTTCACGGAGAGAGGCCTCCTTGAGGCATCCTGTGACGACCACCCGCCTCAAAAAAGGGAGATGGGCGCACTGTAGCTACAGCTGGTGGAGGGCATGTTGAACTCAGCACTATACACTATATGGGGAAAAGCACATTGTTTTTGGTATTGTGTACAGTCAATGATTCACTATTTTTTTAATTTGAGAAAAAGTGTTAAGTATTGTAAACCTTTTGAGCTATTTCTGAAAGGGAGATTTGAGGGAGTGCGATGTGGAGCATGCACAACAAGTGCTGCTGCTCAAGAATGGAATAATTCAGGTGCCAACATAAACGTGATAATTCAAGTTACAGTTAACGTGAGGGCTCTCCTCTAAAGGGTATTACAGTATATCACCCTCAACAAATCTAAAAAAAAGACACAATTTATGTTTACACAGACAAAGGGAAATGCACATGTATTATGTGGACAGTTACACTACCTAAATATGAATGAAAGTATCTTTGACGTTGACCAGTTATGCTGCCCTCTTTCTCAGTGTTTACTTTACAGATTTATCAAAGAAATACAAATCTAAAGAGAAGGTCTATCTGTCATATACTGCATTTTATTTTTTAAAAATCAACATGAAAGCACTCAGAGTCACGTCAGAAATGACTGAGATTGTATTTTTCAAAGCTTTACATTGAGTATGACTCCGCACTTGAGCAAATGTGCAATGAATCAATTAACAAATAAATGTACTGAATTCATCTTGTGTGCAGTTGTGATTTATCTGGGACCCATTAATAAATTCAAGCACCTTCAGTGATTGTAAATACATGGACAGAAAATATAGGGCTGAACATAATTCAGTATTACTGTTTAGTGACTTTAATTGGAATATGATGATTTATACATATTCATATTTTACTAAATTGTGTTGAAAATCAATGATGTTGATCCAAATTTTAATTGTAACCAAAGAAAACAAGTTTTTGAAGTTTTGGAGTTTCCAAAGAATCGCAAGTCAAGTTGCACTGAACATCAATCATAAAGAATCAAATACTTTAATCCATATTGTGATTATTAGCCTGTGCTAATATTAGCAGTCACCTGTCACTGCTAATATTAGCATTATTAGTAAATGACCTGCATTTATATGCCGCTTTTCTAGTCAGCTTGACCACTCAAAGCGCTTTACACTACAAGTCAGCATTTACCCATTCACACACACATTCATACACTGGTGGCAGTGACAGGTGACCGGGTCATCAGTAGGCGTAACCACCACACCAATGGCGCAGCATCGGGAGCAATTTGGGGTTCAGTATCTTGCTCAAGGACACTTCGACATGTAAAAAGGGAGATTTGGGATCGAACCACCGACCATCCGATCACTTGCGACCGCTCTACCACCTGAGCCACAGCCACCTAGTAGCAAAGGCTAATTAGGAAGCCAGTAGCAGCTGCCAAGCTCAAACTTAATTTAGTTATAACATGTTTACTAAGTGGAGATCACTAACTCAGAATGGGTAGGACCACACAAACTGTGTTACATGGAGTTGTTACTAGAGATTTACAACCAGTGACTGCCAGGTGTGACTTTTGCAGAACTAACTGAACTGGCTAGCTGTTGACTAACAAAGCTAATGGGCCTACTTTGTTTAAAGAGTGAAAAGTAACAAAAAACAACAACAAAATAAAACAAAAACTGTTTTATAACAACATAAACTGGAAAGTTTTGAAATTACATTTCACAGAACATAATTTAAAAAAAAACATGCTATCTTAAGCGTACTATAATTTGATATTTCCCACTTATTGCAAACTGAATACTAGGCCTAACTCTGAAACGCATTTCTCCATGTAAGCACATGTAATAAAAACAAAGCACAAAGAATTGGCAGTTAAATGTATTATATCGCTTGGCACCCTACAATGATTTTGATAACTTGTGTTGCTACAGTGACTTCTTGTTTTGATTGCCTTTGATGCTAAATATGTTTTTTGCGCCATTAATTTACACATTACACAAGTCACAGAAACTTAATGATGAATTAAGACAGCTGGTGCAACCCCTTTACGTGACATTTTTCTGGAGAAGGAAGGTGTGATTCAAATAATTCACAGTCACATCACTTCTAGTTTTTATTGCCCAGACTTCTCTCCTCACCATTTTTCTTCATTATTTCCACTGGTTACATTGCTACTGAACAACCATGCCATCGAAACATTTAATTCTGAATGAACCAGGCAAATAATGTGCATTTTCTACAAACATAACCATTGACTGTTAATAAAAGATAATATTGTATTCAGTGGACCTTGGAGAAAAACATTAGCTTCCGAATAGAAAAGTAAAACATTCAGAGAAGTTCAGGTCAGTTACACAGTATGTGAAGACAACCAATCTCAAGACAGAGCATTGAATAATGAAATAAACATTGAACTCTTTAGTGTCCCCAGGGAATGTAGAATATTCTGCAGCAAAACACCTAAGTTTAGATTTTAATTAAAATTGAATGCTTATGATTTTGAAATGCTGCCAGTGTTAGATGAAACGGAACTTCCATCCTACACAAGTGTGTGTGCGTGCATGCATGCGTGTGTGTGTGTGCGCGCATGATGGGATGAAGTGAGACAATACATAAATACACACTCCAGTGCTCAGGGCCACCAACAAAAAGAGCATATATAATTGGGTAATGACTTTATGAACTGAATATAGGCTATTGCCTATATCAGATCAAAGTAATCTAAATAATCTAACGTAGAGCGGTGACTTCACTACGCAATTGTCAGTCTCATTATGATCACCTATACGACTGAGTGAGTCTGTTTGGGGAGCTGTAAAATGGGTAAAGTTCACACAACAGTATATTTTAAGCCGCTAATCACTAAGCAGAAGCATCTTAAGGGAGGAGGAAGCTGAAAGGTAAAGACAGCGGAGGGAGAGGATCTCAAGATGCTCATCTCAGATAAACTGCTCAGCGCAATGAATGAGAATTAGATACTCGAGCCACAGGCAGGGAAACAACAGCTTTATTTGTTACTGTGTACTCAGTCATGTAAGAGTTTGTGCCATCGCATGCCATCTCAGTTCAATAGCTAACCACAATTTAGGAAGATTTTCAGAAAGAAATCGCATCATTATCTCAAAACACAGTTTCAAGATATAATCTGCTCAATCCGTTGTGTGAGTGAGGCAAGCAATCTTAAAATATAACATTCATCAGTACTCACTGTCAGTGAAAAGATATTCAGCATCTCTTGGGTCTTCTGGCAAGAATATTGTTTTGAAGAGTCAGAAATGTCCTTAAAGTGATCCCTGTACTATTTAGTGTGTAGTTCCTTGAAAAGAGGTGTGAGACCTCAAGATAAGCACACTCCTGTACTAAAGTGTAGATTGCTCACAGATGTACCTCAAGCACGAAGCCTGCTTTTTGATCTACTGGTATGGTGCAAAGTAGATTCAGACGGTATAATGCACAAGTTTGTACCAATTTAGCAGGTCTTGAAGTGTCTTGATGGCTCAACTATACAGGAAGTGACATGATTAGGCAAGCACAAACAAGAAAGGGACAGGAAAAGCATGAGTGAACTACAAAGGCAAGAGGTGCTTTGACAAAAATCTGGGACAAACATTAAGCTTTTGTCATGTACACTTTTGAACATTGTACTAACTAGCCTAGTCTTTTTAAAAAAAAGTAAATTAGCTGATGTATACTGTAAATGCCCTGGTTACCGAGTGTCAGAATTTATTGAGCTGTCTGCTGTGACTTGGTAACATTCATGTATGGCAGTGTTTGTTTAGATGTGTGTTAAGATTTTAAAAAAAGACCCACATTATGTGGAACAAATGGCAGAGTCCGCCGTACTCATAACACTCTGGTCAAACATGCTGCCCTACCAAAGACTCCCTATTCTCTCTGTGGGATGCCCAAATTAGGAGCCCTCTCTCTTACCAGTAAGAAAACTACTGAAATCTAACAAATCTTTACGGCTAATGTTGCAATCACTCACTGGGTCAATAAAGATTTTAATTTTTGTTTTTGGAACGTCAGAATACACATGTAGCCTAGTCAATTTGCACAAATTACTTTAGTCACCAATTTATATTTTTTTCAACAAAGGTAATTCAGTCTTTGGAATATGCAACAGGGGGCGTCTTTCCAGGAGGCAACAGGGGGCAAGTTTCCACCTGAAGACACACAGGCAGTGACCTGTCCCCCTGCTTTGCCTCATCACGATCAACATTGCTCAGTAGACATTCGTACATGCCCATTTTCTTACAGGTGATTAGTCTGCTTTGCTTAAACATACTTAATACCAGGTATATTATATGGATTTATGACCATAGAAAATGTCTATAATGATATCTTTTATTGTGGCAGAAACTCATATCAGCCTCATCAACATTATCTAATGGGATAGCGTATAACTAGCACGCCCCTTTTAAGGACATTGCACAAGTCATTTCATGCTTTTTAAGCTTTTTGCCTCTCATTTAATACCGTCCACATTATGAGTTTTAGATCAGGTCAGGTGACTTTCATCATATGATCTTCATTGTCTTAGTCAGGTGACCAAGTAGGCAACAAAACTACTTGGTTCGGTTTAGGAAAAAAAGATCAACGCTTAGGTTAAAATAAGTTTACGTATGTACGTGACTGGACACGGAACACGAACACTGGTCTCCTGGCTGAAAGAACCCCAACACTCTCCAACTTTCTTGCTCTTTTAATGTCACCTCAGGCTTTTCTGTCTGCAAGACTGTCAACGACAAAATGATTGAGAGGCATAAAAATAACATCTGAACCCTTACAAATAAAAAAAAGAAGATAAAACTGCATAAAATTAATTTCTGACAAATTCACCATTTCCTTATGGTGTTTTATTATGGTGTTAAAATCCACCCCATCATACCAGGTACTGTATGTAGGTAGGTAGCAAAGCCTCTTAACCACACAGCTTCACATAAAAGCTGAGAGATCAGCCGCTTTTTTGGCTACAATGGTAGTGGAGAGCTTCACCAAATTATAAATAGCTGTGCCTTTGCTGTACTGACGTGACTGTGCTATCACCTGAAAGGTTACAGTGTGTATCTGAAGGGTTTCCTCTGCAGGTTTAAATCACTTACAAATGGTAAATGCTAAAAATATTCAGGTGTCACTTTCAATGCACTGACCAGCCTTTATAGGTCTTAGATTAAACCAAACCTTAGTCACCACCAAGGAAAATAAGGATATCCAATTTCCTTCTCAAATTCTATGTCAAGCACAGTGCAATTCATAAAATACTCAACTGGCCGCAGGTATTCATCACCCTCCATTAGCAGTGATTAAAGTCATGACTCAAAGCAGGAGGATATTGAGAAAAAGGTTTGGTATCATTCATGCATATCCTATGCAATCAGAGTGCCAGATTACTAGCGTCTGGCCCCACTCAGTCGTTCAACAAATAATGAGAATGAGAAAGGGTGGGGGAAGGACAAGGGAGTGGGAAAGAAGAGGGAAGGCAAAAAGAGGTGAGAGGAAAAGCTGAGGTATAGACTGGTCTGCTACTAGAGAGAGGAAGAAAGATTGTAGGAAAGCAGGGAGTGATGGCAGGTGACTGTAAAAGAGAAAAGGATGAGGAGGAAAGAGAAAAATAGCAGGAAGGAGGTAGTGATGAATGAAGGGGAAAGGAGCAGTGACTGATCAGTATTGAAAACCTGTGCTGCTATAAACGTGGTATAAAAGGCTAACAGTGGAAACGGATTGAGATGTCTGCCATGATGGAGTGGAGGCTGTGGCCCGGCTTTAACATCACAGCTCACTGTTCCTCAACCAGAGAAGAGGAAATACACTTGAGGAAGAGACAAATCTCCTGACCTTTCCATAACAGCCAGGACTGGAACTTGACTAATACTTCTCTGTGGGCATGACTGATGAATCCCAGTGGAAGATTTAGGGCAAAGAATAGCTTAATTTGACAAAGAAAATTATAAATGTTATCTGCTGCATATTATTATGTAGCCAGGCAGTAGGTAGATCCAATCAAATAGCCTAATAAATAGCGTAATGACTACTAAACGAGCTAAAAGGGAACAATAGGCTAGCTTAGCAGAGTAAAAGTAACTAGGCTACCAAAGCCTCTAGAGAAATCGTGATTTGTGCAAGCTAAAACACATGTTTAAATTTATTTTGGTTAATTCATTATATTTCAATATAGATATTAATAAATGGTTGACAGAACAACAAAAAACAGTCATGCTAAACAGCCTTTACTATACTATAACTATAGCCTTTAGCATAGGAGTAACTGCCACCACTGCTTCAAAAGTTTCACGTATTAAATTGTATATTAATTTATCAATTAAAATGTAACTAGCCTAGCTTAGCAGAAAAACTGCAATCTCAGCCTCTGGTATTAACATGATTTGTGTAAACTACCTCAAATTTAGATTAATTACTGTGTAACTGTTCATTTTGCATGCTTTTGTACAGTTATGGTTACAGATTTTCTCTACACTTGGATTTTTAGTGCAATTCATTTGCCAAAAAGAGGCAAAACACACAGTAAATTAAGTTAAAGACTAATTTAAGTTTATTTTGTTTTTTTCAGTTTTTGTAGATATTGTTGTTGTGAATTCATTTGGCGATGATAATCGTGTAATCGCCCTATTTCAAGGTAGAGACAAGGCTTTCAGAGTGAATTTACTGGTACTCAATGCCAGACAAACATAAACGAGTCAAGGAGAAAAAATAAAACATTGGAATGAGTCAGCTCAAGGGGTGACATAAAAGATTAGGTTGAAGATCGCAAGAGGCTTATTGAAACGATGGGGTCTGGGCACACAGTCAAGGCTTTCTGACTGTGAGGAGGAGCTATGAAGCGCATCACCGAAGCCCCACAGCTACACTGGAGAAAGCAGCAGACATAACACAGGCCCATAACAATGGGATCAGACGAGTTATTGGTAGGGGAGGGGAGGGGAGGGGAGAGGTGCATTCTTGAGAGGTGGCGACCCAATGGCGAACCTGGTCATTCACCATGAATTAATGCACATTATCTGCAACTACTTTTTTTCCCTGGACATCAAGGCCATGACAAACTATGCCCATGCATCATATAATGCTTTCAAACAAATCTGGCACCAACTCACGTGAAAGAGCACAGGAGGGACCATCCATGAGCTGCTAAAAATGAGCCAACAGTTGGCAAAGGCGGCAATACTCCTTATCCAGCAGAGCCTCTTCTTGCTGCACTTGATCGTCGTAATGTACTTGTCACTCCATAGATCTGGAAGCTCGAACTGGGCCAGGGCTGTGGCAAGATTAGGCCGCTCCATTGAGGAGGCCGGGGTAGCTATCTACATGCTTATCAGCGATCACTTCACTATTCCTGGAGCTGCACCACTGGTAATGGGGAATTTTTGCCTTGGACTTGCTGACATTCCAAACGGTGGTTGAGAGAGCGGAGCAGCTTGGTGCCTATGTGCCCTTTGTGCATTTCCTTGATCTCCCTGACATTAGTTTCTTTGAGTTGGGACATTTCTCGGCACTGATTCTATTCTTGCGGCGATACTTGGAGGTCACCCACCCCAGGTGCAATGATCTTAAGGTCAATGCAGTGTTCAAGAATAGTAGAATGAGGCCTCTGGGGTTCATCTTGGGTAAGGTTGTCATGCGCAGCAGTAGCCAGGTCAATAAGGCTCTGCTCCCTACGGCGTCCGTGGACACTCAAGGCCTAGCCCTCTTCAGTAAGTGGGTCCAGGAGGTTGACAAGAGTGAGAATTATCAAGAGTCCGAGGAATCTTCAGAGGCTGAAGAGACAGAGTCAGATTTTGACTGATGAAACCAGGCCCTGCAATACTGCCCCTCGGGATCGAGAGGGGGCACAGAAAGAAGCCATAGCGACCAGACTCGAACTTCTGTGTGTAACTGACTTTAGTTTTTTTGTTTACTTTTAATGTCATTGTGTTATTCTAGCTGTTTTCAAAAATACTTTTAGCACAAAGCGAGCAATTCTAAGTTCCACAGGATGCCTCATTACAGTGGTGAGCCAACACATTCAGATGTTTACGCTCTCTGGCACCAAAATCTCCCATCTGGTATAGACTTAACTTACTTAATGAGTTTCATGGCCTACCACTTTACTTAATAGCGCCCTCCATTAGGTCAGAAGTCCGCCTACCAATCCGTCCTCGACCAATATTGTGTGGGATGGACCCCTGGGTTATCTTGAGCAGCATGTACCATCTCAAACACATAATTGATGTTTATAGGGGAGTGGCTGTCCCTTACATCCCTGAGCAGTACCAGACGTTTTTCGTGTGCTTGTGTGTCATACGCCGCTACATGTATGTTGACGAGAACTCTCCCCTTGAGAGTACATCTCAGCAACACTCACTCCACCTGAAGACCCAGTTGTGGACGACCACTGGACGCTCCTCAAGGAGAGTCAGTCTAAAGATCCTACAAGAGCCCAGTCAGGGCACCTAATTCACTTTAGTTTAGATTTACAAAAAGCTAGCACACAGAAAGTTTATTTTCTCTTGTTATGGGAACTGGATTTTTTGGGGGAAAGTTCTAGCTTCAACATACATCAAACACCCCTAAAATGGCAGAGTTCAAGCTGCTGAAGGAAAGAGCTGATTCAAAGGCGAAACCATTGGCAAAAGAAAAGCCTGGATGATCCTACAATGAAAGCTGAAGTTAGTGAATTAAATGGGGGGTGTCTAAAATGTGCAACAAAGGTGCATACAAAATAACACATTTGAACATGTGGGCAATTACATATCAATATCTTATGTGCCACCTAGCCAACAGGGAAAAAATAATATGAAATGTTCTGAACACTTACCATCCTAAGAGACCTTCTCATGGGCTCACCATGGGCTCACCACCCATGCCTGTAAGCTTTTGTATATTCTCTTTACAATAAACTGCCCTGCCTGCTACTGTAGTCTGCATTTGGGTCCCTTCATGGCTGCCTCATACACACATTACATTTCATTTAGCTGACGCCTTTATCCAAAGTGACTTCCAATAAGTGCATTCAACCATGAAGGTACAAACCCAGAACAGCAAGAATCATGTAAGTACATTAGCTTCAAA
>JBBPCS010000375.1:14873190-14883716 GCA_037974645.1 Hollardia meadi | reverse complement strand
CCCCCCCCCCCCCCCCCCCCCCCCCCCCCCCCCCCCCCCCAGCAGCATTTCATGTTGTGGAGCGATACAGATCAGTGGTAGTAGGGTTCAGTAAGTGTTTCAGTGTCGTCCAGGGGGCCGTTTTATTTGCCATCTTGTATCAAGAGCTTCAGGATTACTGTGCTCAAGGAGCTGTGAAATCTCTTCCGACACCTCGAGCCACTGAAACAACTGGTGTCCGCCTCTCCTATCACAGAAACACACACTGGCCAGCGTCCATCCTGAATAACAAGGAGACAAGTCACCCACCACCTTCACACACACAGACAAACACAGACACACAACCGTTCTCTCTCACTCAGACACACACACACACACACACACACACACACACACACACACACACACACACACACAGTAAAAAGAATTGGGACCTGTCCTTTTTAGATTTCTAACCACTAACCTAACATGCCACCAATCCAATTTGTGTCAGCAGCGGTCCCCCCACCTGTCCCCTCGACAGCAACAACAAAAACAACAATTCGTGTTGACAGCAGTCAGGAGAATACTTCTCTTGACACATTGTCGTAACCTCCCCTAAAACAAATGTCACCGTCAATAGCACGGCCCATCGTAGCTGACACAAGCCATGTCGTATCTTTCAACAGTGACATTTAGAAAATTAAAGATGACACGTGAGCAGGAGGAGGATGCGCAGGACTCATTTAAACCCACCAAATCAAACCGTTTTTCAGATTTTCTCTTCTGTAATCCTTCATCTGGATGACAACTTTCTGTAAAATGAGAAAACATTTTTGTTCCCGCTGAAGTTTGTGCTGTTATCTTAGACAAGTTGTCCGCATTATTTTCTTAGCCCTGTGCTGACATTTTGATCTGTAAGGAAAAAGAAAAAAAAAAGATAGGAGCTTATGTTTGGGAGGGTTTGGGCATCCTTCCTGATAATGTAAAATTGAAAAAAACAAACAAACAGCCTGTGCCTAGACCCAGAATGTATTTCTCAGAAATAAAGAAAAACATTCTGCCATAAAGTGCTGCCTTAAACTCTTAAGACACACAAAGTACCCTGACAATACACATATATACTATTCATGCAGGAGAACTGGGATGGTGCAAATATTTGGACTAAATTTCCCCAGTTTTTAAGATGATGGGCTATTTCTAAGTAATCAGACACATGTCTTAGAGTTTCACCCCAAAGGGACAATTCACCCCAAAATTAAAAATACCTATTTTTGCTCGCACCTGTAGTGCTATTTATCCATCTAGATTGTTTTGGTGTGAGTTGCCGAGTTTTGGAGATATCAGCTTTACAGTCGTCTGCTTTCTCTTGAATATAATGGAAATTGATGGCATTTCACTTGTGGTGCTCAAAGCGCCAAAAAAAAAAAGATTTGAAAAATTAAACAGCAATGTCTCTTCCCAGAAAGCATGACCTGGTTATTCAAGATAATCCACAGACGTTGTTGTGAGCAGTTTCATGTAGGAACTATTTTCTTTCCACCAAAACTTCATCGTGGGTGCATCTCATTTCCTTTATTTGATATTTCCTCGCCCCTCAACCCTCGCGTGAACTGGAAATCGTTCTGTTCCACCATCTTGCGGATACATGAGAGCAGCCTTCAGGGAACTCTTTTACTGACTGACACACCCTTTTATTGGATATCGGCTATTGATTGGATGATGCAGCTGATCGGACTGGTCTGATACATCACAACAACACTGGAGTTTCATAAGGGAGTGATGACAGTGAACAGATTAATTACTGTCAAGTTTTATAGTGGGTCTGGATGATAAAAGGAGCACAAACAACTTTCTTCATTTATTAGAAAGATTTTTCTTTTCATCATCTGTTATTTCCCCCATTAACTTTTATTTATAGAGTAGGAGAGTCTGTCTGTCAGCAAGAAACACTTTTTACATCATTTATCCTCATTTCCACTCAGTCACGTGAGGCTGATCATTCCTGAACGTCAGGTTTGATGTGTTATGTTATGTATGTAATATCTACTATTAATACATCATCATAATCATATTTTGCGTTATTAAATAATGAATTCACAATCAGTATATCAATAAATACAGATGCAAATGACAGGTCTAGATAATATAAAGTCAATCTGTCAGTAGAAATGGTTCCTGTGCTGTGTGAGCAGGACTCAGTATAAATACAGAATGCAGCTTGTTGTTCATGAGCAGCTGTTTGTTAAACAGGTAACAGAGAGAAAACTCTGCTGCTCTGCACTGAGAACTGTCTTTATTAGACCTTGTGCGTCAGGATAAAGCTGTGTTCACAGACCCGGCAACATAACTACAAAACGGCCAGACATGGTCAGCTACGTTGTCGCCGAGTCGCTTTTGAAGTGTCGCTCAAGCGCTTGTTGACGTCATCGTGGGCTTGTGTGTGGAGACAGCGAGCATGGATCGTCAGGTTCTCACCTACGTGCGTTGGAAGCGGGCCAGAGGACGTTGGTTAACTGGCTAACAGCAAGAATATTTTTTTCTTGCATTGCTTACACGGAACAGGAATTGGAGAGATGTAAGAGGAAGTGGCAAAACAAAAACATATGATTGGTTGACACGTCACCGTGAACTGTGTCTTTAACATGGGTCGAGGGTATTAGAAGCATCCATGGTCCTGATCCCATGGCATTCTCACTTTAAATCCAAAATGGACCACGGCAACTTTAGCATTTTAGTTTTCAAACTGCAAATTATAACCAACAGTTTCTTAAAAAGTTCTAAGTTTTTGTGCATGGAACATTTATTTGCATTTCAAAATATGCTCTCAATCATTCAGACAAAATTTCAGGGGACAATGCTGCAGCGACGAAAACCAAAGAAAAGAAAACAAACTGTATGCGTGATTGCATCCTGACAGCCAATCGGCAACCTGAGTCATGAGTGTAATCAGGAATGGCTGCTGGATCTGCCATGTCCTGCTGGCGAGCTGGTGATTGTCCACTGGAGGAGGAGGGGTTTGGGGGGGGGGGGGGCTTACAATACAGCCAAGGAGATTCATGACAGCCTCTCACAGAACCTTGTGGACTGATTACACGTCCAAGAAAATGCATGCGGCAAACGATATTAAATCAACACAGCTTATTGCCATGCCAGTGTAGGACCGAGACCGAGCGTGGGCATAATGCATCTGCAGCTCAGCCCTATAAGCACTTTAGGCAGTAGGAGAATTACATTTCTAGGGGGGGCTCGGGATGAGTTAGGCAATCTTCCTTTCCACGGCAATGATTAATAGTGATGGCCCATAAATTGTTCTGTCTGAGAAATATATTTGCAGCCAGAGTATCTGTTGTTTTGCACTGGAAGGCCACACTGCCTTTGAGGGCAGTGGTTGTATAAGCAGTCAACAATTGAGTGCAGATCCAGGGAAATGCACTCGCCCTACAGCAGTGCCAGGCTTGATCTGTCAAAAGTGATTGTCACTTGCCATGCACAGGTTTTTTTTTTTTAAAGCCCTTTGATATGAAATTAAGCTCCCAGAGACCAAACAAATCGGAGCAAAGTCTGGCAGCATTATCTCACTTTATGTCCATAACCCGGTATGTTCTTACAGCGTGCTTGCTGTCATCTGAACAAAGATGGAGGGCTATAATTGAGTCTGCTCCCCAGGCCATTTTCACATAGTTCACTTGTCACACACTTGTGGTGATTTCATCATAACTTGCCTTTGCTTGCAGTATTGTCCCCTTAGCACTACGCCACTTCGGTAAATGTACTTAATTAAATGGTAGCAACAAATTCATGTATAAATGTAGAAGGGGGTTATGTACCCCTTAAATCATTGATTATAATTTGTTAGGTTTTAATTAAGATATTTTAAAGCAATTTACAGGATTTTGAATTCAGGAGTAGATTAAGAAGTAGTTCATGGTTATTTTAGGCATTCCCTTTTCTGACCATTTATAATTGAAATAATTATACCTGTAAACAGGTCTTCAAATGTCTACAGAAACATCTAACCTTCTGAAAGCTGCATGAATCAATTTGCCACTAGGGGGCAGAAAAACATACATTTGACAAACACAAACGCACCACAAATATGGCTTAAACTTCCATATTCAGCAGACATGAAGCAATATTAGCATTCATTATGGTTCTGTTTTGGTCCCCATTATCTTGTAAGAAAGATTTGGCTCTTATCTGTGAGATGACTGACTTTACCAGCCAGCCGCTAAACTTCTATGTCTGTCATTTTTGCGAGGGCAGATCAGGTAGAGCGAGTATATCTGAAAATTTTTGCCCAACGTGGCTGAACCATATAGTAAATCTGTGGCTAGGAAACCAAATTAATGAGCTAAAGGAAGTTTTAAAAAAAATGCTTGAGTGGCGCGAGTTATTAAAATGAGTGTTTCAAGAAGAATCAAAAATATAGATTAAAGACAAGTTGAAAAGAAGGATTTTTGCATTTGGAAAAACCCTAGATACCATTTTATTGTTAATCCTAGCTTTTAATAGGCCCTGATTTTCTCTGGCCATGGTGTTGGCTCAATTTTGACCCCATTGGACCTGGTCTCAAGCAGACTTGGAATCAACCCAAACAATCTTGACTGCAGCCAGCCTTCACTGACACTTTTCTCAACACATAAACATCAGAAGTCTAACTCCAGCTCAGCTCCATTCCTGACTAATCTCACATGGAGTGAAAAATCACAGTGACACACACTTTACTTATCCGCATGGTAAGTGCTATAGATTTTAGTGTTAGCTTATTGATGAACTGACTAAAAATGAGTTATTATGCACTTTGCCAATTGCCTGTTAAGCAGAAACTCCACAGCACTCAATCAAGCTATGGCCAAGAGCTATGTATGCTTTGATCAATGGAGAGTTCAATTGGGAATTTTCTTTAGTATCAGACTGCTTGTCACAAAAAGCAATTGCTAACTGTAGAGAAAAATAGAATCATGTGCAGAGAAACTGTAAAGCAGACATTTCATGACTCACCACTTTCTGTCCTCAAAAGCTGAGACATCTATCAAAATGCCTAATTGAAATATTTATATATCTTACATGAAATCATGGGAACTGATTGTAAAAGTCCTGCTTATTGTAACACAAAAGTTGCCACACTGACATCTAAATAGGCCTACTTCCCAAGAAAATAAAGTAAAAGTGAGTAAAAAAATAAAGTACTTCAACTGAAGACCCTCCAGTGTTGATAATGAATCAGAACCAAACAGGTGTCATTAAGATTTGGTCATGCATATTATGCATATTTGTCACTGTTGTACATTTACGTTTTTTCATTTTTATTCTTTCTCTAGCAGCGGGTGTCAGACAGCAGGGGGGTGGGGTTCTGACTCATCACTCTCACTTTTCACATATAAAAAGACTCCCCCTAACAGCTTTCCGATATCAGATTAGGGGGGGGGGGCTGTGTCCGACCGTTTCTGTAGCTTTCCGACGTTCACACCCACTTAATGCTGTGAGTGGGTATCTGTGAGGAGCTGGGAAATGAGCCGGAGTTTGAACTGCTCTCTTCTTATGCCACCCCGACGACGATAGCCGCGGTGGGAGACATTATGTTTTCCAGCTGTCCATCCGTCCCATCCTTCTGAAAGTGATATCTCAGGAACACCTTGAGGGAATTTCTTTAAATTTGGCACAACCATTGACTTGGACTCAGGGATGAATTGATTAGATTTTGGTGGTCAGAGGTCAAAAGGTCAAGGTCACAATTTTTAGTCAGACCTCAAGAGTTTCTACACTAATTATGACAAAATTTCACACAAATGACTCATAGGATAAAATGATGAAGTGATGACATTTTAGATCCAAAAGGTCAACTTTACTGAGACATCATAATGTTCTGCTACAACACTTTTCTGGCCATTATTCAACACCATAACTGAAGAACAGGAGGGGACATTGTGACCATATTTCACATTTGGTCAGATACTGAATTGGTGACACTAATCTTGGGTGCCCACCTTGAAACTGTGCTGATTGTATAGATCCTCTGTGCTGTTGGGTTGAACATGTGTGTGAAGCATCCACGTTTTAGAATTTGTAGCTTCTCTGCTGCAACATCCATATTTGAAGCATTGTAGTCCACTGCAAGCTCTTTGATTTTGTTGATATAGAGCTTCAAGTGATAGTTGTTGCAGCATGTGACCAAGCTCTCTTTCAGTCACTACATATATTGAGTCTGACAGACATACTGAGTAGATGTAAACTGCAACTTGACTGGTGAGCGGAGGCAAACAACTGCAGAGCAGTAATTCTAGTTTTTTCATTATTTACACAACTGTTTCCTTCATTGTTCATTCATCACCTCCCTGTAGAGGATATGCAAATCTGAAAACGGCACGCACTGTTTTGCTACAGTTTCTGAATTGAACGACATTTCTTCAAAACAGTGTGAAATGGTGTGCAACAGACTTTGAGTTATGTTTTTTTTTCACGTATGGTGGGTGCGACACCCAATCAGTGGCCTAGCCAGGCCTCTCCACAGTGCTGAATACCCAATCAGCAGTGATGTGTATAAACCCTGCTGTAATAAAAAGGCAATGCATTTCCATTGTTTGTAACAGATTCTGTGCCTACTCTGACAATACAGCAGCTGGTGTCTTCTAACACCACGTTTACACTTTAGATAAAGTCATTCGTGGTTGTGATGAACCTTTTTTTTTTTTACATAGTTTTGAGAATATCCTCAAAAAGATTACTGGGTTAAAACCAAGATTTTCTTGGACAAATCTTGTCAAAGAATAATAAATGATGGTGGCTATGATTGGATAAACAATGTTTCACACTTATTAAATATTCATGACTTATACCTTGGTCACCCTGGGGGAAAAAAATATTGCGTGATAGACAGGTCTGTCCATTAACAAATTTCCATGGATGATCTGTCTTCTGCCCAATGTGTGCTGGAATTGGCTGGAACACATTGTGATTTATATCACAGACAAATTAATACCAGAAGAGGCAGTGTCAACAACTCACCCCATGCTGACTCCCATTGTCAAAGTGTAGCATCAGAGGCCTAATGACAGTAAGATGTGTGATATAGATCACACTAATGGCTGCTCATTCTTTTCCAAAGACAAATTATCCACAGCAAATGACACCGAGTCCATCTTCTGAATAATGTTCTTGGTTTTTAAGTTTCTCTTAAAGTGACATGATCTTGTAATGTATTAACTTTGATATTACACTCGCTCATTGTCACTAATTAGTGGTAATGAATGCCTTTCTATAATGGCAAACTTGTTTGTGTTGTTAAACAAATATCACATAATAACATTTTTCCATATTAAACATGCTGAGGTCAATTTGTATAACTGGGTGCATACATCGATATCAGGAGATTGCATAGATGCAGTAGTGGTATTTCCATTATATGTATCATAAATTAAATGGCTCCGTGGCACTCAGGAGTGTGAATACGTCCATTTGTCAACAGATACCAGTTCCACATGTCAGAATTTCATTGCAGCTTGAAATATTTTTTCCATGCCTCATTACCACCCTGTTTTACATGAGGGAAGGTGCACACATTTTTCTGACTGTGCCTGAAATGGTACATGAAATATGCTTTTTGAAATTCTTGTCACTTTTAAGAGTGTTATCTTATTATCGGGCCAGTTGAGACTAGGTTTGTGTCTTTACCGCTGTGAGAGAAAATACTACAGAGCAGTTATCCACAATGCTTAATTTGACTAGTGATAGAGGATTTGTCCCCATCTCTGTTTAGGAACACAGAATTTAATGATACGTATAACCTGGCTCTAAGGCCATGACCAATACGGGAACGGCAGAGGTGGAAAAAGTACTCAGATCTTGTAATTATAAGGAAAGTAGCAATACTACAGTGTGGAAATACTCTGTTACGAAAAAAAAAGTATTGCATTGAAAATTTTAATTAAGTAAAAGTATAAAAGTATTTGCATCAAAACATATTTATACCAAAAGTAAAAGTACTCTTTATCCAGAATGGCATATTTTACAATAATCTAAATATAAAAATATGTTGTTGGTTTATGGTTAATGATGCATTAATGTGTTCATCACTTAAAAATGAAGGTGAAGGTGGTTTAACTACTTTATAAACTTCCGGTGTAGCTTGGGAATTTTCACTCTGGGAATCAATATTTTATGCATAATATTACATCATAATTTATTTGTTGATTATATTTCGTATTATTAAACAAAATCTATCAAGTAACTAGTAACTAAAGTTGTCATATTTATTGATTTTATTTTATTTGTTTATTTGACAGGGACATGGCACAGCTTCTTAGCTGTACCAGAGTTAAGCTAATTTACATCTGTAGTCCCTAGGCAGGAGACATAAATAATAACACAGTTACAAGGCAATACAAAGTCACTATACAACAACGACTCCACAGCAGATTCCACAGCATTAAAACAGCACATTAACAACAAGATTTCATAGAATTAAAAAACACTACAATGATAACAATCACATTTCACCAGATTCAGACATCAATCATATGTGTTTATGCATTATGGATACATGATTGGGTTGATTTTATGCATGATTTCATCTTAAATTTAAAATTAGCAAAACTGCAGCACTCTCTTATGTGACTCCTTCCTACTATATATTGTATATAAATATAGGTGTAAAAAAGCGTAATATATGGAGTAGAAGAATAAAGTTGCAGGACATGGAAATACTCAAATAAGTACAAGTAACTCAAAATTGTACTTAAGTACAGTGCTTGAGTAAAAGTACTTAGTTTCTGTCCACCACTGGGGAAAGGACACACAATGGATGACGATAAATCAAGATATTTATTGTAATAAAGTAAACAACTGAAAAAAAAGTAATTGCGAACATGGACTGTGTCAGTCAGTAATATCAGTAATGTAGATGTGAGTGTGTGAGCACGGTGAAGCGTAAGGTGTCGTGAAGCTAAAGCAGAACAAAAGTACAAGCGCGTGGAAGCTGGCTGTGTCCAGTCCAAGTAAGAGAGCGCGAGAGCAAAGCAGGGCTGGACATTTATCATGTGAGAGCGGCCGGCCCAGGTGCTCCAAATCTGGCTGCGTGCTGCAACCCCCTGGTACCTTCAAAGACATTTAGGAAAACACAGTAACTTGTCCACAACACCCGCATATCAACAGTATAGGCAGGGGTCATCACAGACATGTGTCTGTTCAGACGTTATATGCCTGTCAGAGAGTGGTGATGTCCATTACATGGCAACCCTTCGGCCAGCAAATCAAATTTTCCCTCGTACCGTGGTCTCCCTTTGTCAAAGGTATGATAACCTCAGTATAGGTTATGTCAGTTTGATCTACTACAAAGGTAAAGGAAGGGAGGATGTTTAATCTAGACACACGCATACACACACACTCACTCACAAAGGAAGACCTTGACCTTTTCCGTGAAGCAGAAGGTTTTCCACTTTAAAATTTAGCCTGGGAGGTGAAGACTCCAGTTTGATGTTGAAGCTCCATCCAGCCTGAACAAAATGACTGAAGCTGCAGTGATCTAATCCTCCAATGTCTTCTATCATGTGTATCTATGCTGTAAGCAGGCATTTGAACCCTAAACCTATTCTCCACCGTTCTTCATAATATTTCTGGATTTGTGTTGGAATATTACCCACTCGAGGGAAAAACTGCAGATCTTTTTGATGCCGTGAATCTGTTCTGAAGTGATGCATTTCTTGCTTGGCTTTGAAAAAAAAAAGGGTATTTGAAGTGAAGCACTTCAGTGCTGCCTCATCAGATACTGTATCTTTAGATTTGTGATTGATTCCCCAGCCTGTGAGCCTATTCTGGGATAACAGGGTAAATGGGAAATAGTTACTTCTGAACCAATGCATTTCCTCCTGCATTTGAAGAGGGAGGGGAAATGAAAACCTTTGAGGATGAGGGAGGAAATAATCTGCGTTTGTACCAGCTTTGATGCCTGTGCTGTACAGTGGGGTGAGAGAAGAATTTTAACATTTTGGTGCATTTTCTCCCTCCTTCATTATGGGGACTATGACTACTACATCTACGGCCCACCCAAAGAAAAAACGAAACAAACAACAAAAATACAAAGAAACAAAAAAGAAATGGGATAGACAGCCTCTGTCATGACTGCCTATATATGTTTCACTTAGCCATTATACAAAAAATGGGAACGATGTTGTGGCAGTGTTCCAGGGCTCTAGAGTGCAAGAGATCACAATGTGATTGGTTCCACACACGTTAGATAGGTATTTCATTTGACAGTGTTGGGATTGTGTAAGAATTACAGAAAAGAGAAATAAATCATGTTCAATGTTAAAATAATTTTGCTCCACACAAGGAGTAACTCAGGTCTTTCAAGTGGAAGTCTGATGTTTAACATCTCAATCCATCTTGACGTTTCTTACATACTTGCATATGCAATTTGACTGATGTAATTCTATGTTAAACATACTTAATACTTTAATTTTCATTAAATTTTGGGTGTTTTATTTAACTTTCGTACACCTATAGTGTTCCCGGTCAAAAATGACCAGCCATTAGAAATGAATGGGTGAGATTACAATTAGTGTATAAAA
>JBBPCS010000375.1:14853576-14873090 GCA_037974645.1 Hollardia meadi | reverse complement strand
CAGCTATAATGGGGCGGTCATTTTTGACTGGGAACACAAAAGTAATTAACATGAAACGAACACAACAGGAGGGTTAAATTATATTCAATAAACACAGAATTCAACCACATATGATTATGTTTTTCTCAAAACCTCAATAATCATAGCACAGATCATATACAGAAAAAGAATACATTTGCTGCCAATGTTTTGCATAAGCTTTTCCTGCTTTATGATTGTACGATATTTTTGAACAGGCACATTTGCGGTAACCTTACTTTACTGACTGGACCACTTTCGCGCATGTGCAGGACACGGTCGGGCAAACCGAACTGATCGGGTACTGACAAGAGGGATGTGTAATCATGTATTTGACACGCCTCCACATTTCTGTTGTTGACGTTTGGGCGTTTCGTTCAAACTGCGCTTTGCGTCTTGCGTCAGAAACTACTTCCGGTGGTCACGTAAGGTAGGCTTCAGGCATAAACAGTGCAAATAAGGGGCGAAAGAAAGCGTACAGTAACAGCCAGGGGTGGTGTGTAACCTCAGACCTATTCGTACACTAATCGCATGTTTCAGCTAGGCCAACAGCTCGATTATTTTTGGGCCGTTTGTTATTTTTTCTCCATGTTTGCTCGAGCAGGATGTCTTTCCAGGGTGGCATGGACCGGCTGCCGAAGGTCATTCCCGTTAGCTTGACTAAAATAATAGCTAACCAGGTAGTTTAATAAATCGACCACTGTCCATTAAAAAAGAAATACCTGCACCAAGAAAACGTATCGTTAACGTTAGAAAATAGTATAACATCGCTGGACATCATTTTCGGTTCACAGAAGTCGAAAAGGCTAACTTCACTGCCGCGTGCTGAACGTACCTTTACCATGCCGAACAGCCTCACACAATTCAAAGTTTAATCTACTTTAAAGTGCTTTACTCATTGAAAAAAACATTGTTTATAACTTTTACAATTCATATTAGAGTTATTTTGATTTTACTGAAACACGTTTTGGAAGGTGTATCAAATATATACCGAATTATTACAATGGTAATAAGGTGGTTATGTTTCTATAAACATTTATATCCACGCTTAGGTAATGCATTGCTCTTCTTTTTTACATCAGCGTGTCGTCCTCCAGATTTTGAATGGAGTTTGGCATGTCACCTACCCACTTCTAATCTGAGCTAATTAACAGTGCTAGTGAAGAACATGGCTACTCCTAATCCAGGATTACCTGGCACATAAACCTTATTTCAGTTGTACACCGTTGTAAAACGACGACATTTAAGACGTGGTATAATCAGTGTCGAGGACTAAAACAGTGGACATGGGTATTTTGAAATCAGCAGCTATGCTCCGGTTAAATATTATTTTCATGCTAAATATTAGCCTTCAGTTGGCCTCTTCCTGGGATATTTTCACGTTTTTAAGGTTACTGCATTAACCTGTCCATACTGTGTTTTGTTAATGCTTGTAGTGCTTGCCAGTTAGATTTCAGGAGATTCTAGTGTAATGTAGTGAACAGTAGACCAAGTGCCTTCAGGTGTTTATGCTCCAATATTGTGTGCTTCATCTTTTTCAGAATGGGGAATTTTACATCCTCCACGACTGTGGGGTCCAGCACAGCCTGTGTACAGTATGTTCAGGTAAGTCGATGCTTAAAGATCTGCTACCTGCAGTCAACTTGTTCAACCTTTTGGTGCAGTAGTGTGCTGTGGGTCTCTCCAAATGATTATCTCTTCCTGGTTTTTCCCAACAGTCCACCCCCATTTTTTGGATTTTGTTCAGTTTGTTCCACTGCATTGCCTCATATTTTTTTGTTTTTTCTGTACATTTTTTTGTGTCAAATATCAGAGGACCCACAAGTAGCACTTGTAACTCCATATGTAAACAAACAATATCTGAAAGCTATGACAGATTAGGGACAGTTCCAGGGTTAAATTTGAACTGCAACTTTTAGAAAATGTATTGTTTTATAAAGTTGTTTGACTGCAGAGGACGAATGCAGCAAGTTATATTTATGCACCGTCTGTCACTGTTCACTCACTGACTAAAAATTAACCATGGAAACATTCTATAAAAATGCAGAGTTATGGGTCTTTTTGCCTTTACCCTGCAACTCACTCGAGGCCTGGTATGTGTGCCCTATTTTTGTGTTCTACTGATATTTAATTAAATCTTATTTTTGCCTGACCTTTCAGGAAGTGGTGTCGCAGAACTGTGTCGTGATATTTTCCAAGACCACCTGCCCTTACTGCAAAATGGCCAAGAATGTGTTCAATGAAATTGGTGCGACCTACAAAGTGATTGAACTGGATGAGCACAATGACGGGAGGAGACTGCAAGAGGCCTTAGCTCAGATGACTGGTGCCAGAACAGTAAGAGCCTTGTGTTGTATTTTGGGATCGTAATTTAAAGTAACGTCAGAGTCTGTTGTTTCAGCATCTATTTAAAAAAGAATCAAAACACGGTTATTTGATAGCGTGTTTGTTCTGGCAGCTCTGTATTTAAGTTGAATTTAGGTTGACTTGTCTAGTGTTTTTGTTATAGGCCTGCAGCCAAGAATTAGAATTTAATCATGATCAAATAGCTGAATCTGAGTCAAGAAAAAGACCAGAGCAAGCTGAATCTATTTCAGACTACAGTCTTTAAAGGTAGCAAATACATACATTTAATGGAAATGACATTCTGATAGTAATGACAATCTTGATATTTTGTATAACACTCATTTTCCAGTATAAAATAGTTCTTAAAATATAGAGTATAGGTACAATTAGATGTTTGGAGTTAAGGTCACCTTTACATAAACCCTCGGACCCTCAGTTACATTCACAATATGCAAGTTGTTTGATTTTTAAAAAATGATTTTAAAACCATGGATTGTATTTTATGTGATCAGAATGTATTTGCATGCAAGTCCAACTTACACTTTTACTTTTAAGCTTTTCCTTTATTTTACTGCTGACTCACGATGAGTCCTCTTTTTCTTTAACAACTGTGAAAGTTGTTATTGAGTTTTACAGTTAGCGCAGCCACAGCTCAACTCTGATCTCAGATTTCTTTTTGGTCAAGTTATAGATTAATGTTAAAATTAATTGTTAATCTTTTTTTTCTTAAAAAATGTAGTGATTTTAAAGTGAAAAACGTAAGTAGATGATAAGTAAAGGAGGAAAAATCAAAACATTTAGGTTCAAGTCTAATTTATTTATCATTGTGCAACAGAAAGTTCTTAATTGCAGCTGCTCTGTAGTCTACTGCAGTACTACTGTATTGCTTTCCAGACAGCAGCTTGTTACTGGGGTGGGTATTGTCTTTTAGTATCCTTTGGGCTCTGCGAAGGCACTTCACCGCACCAATATCACAAACTAGCTAATTTTTTTTTTGTGGTTTTTTTGGCCTGGATCCTGTTCAGTCTTTAAATATTGGGTATTGGCAAACTCAGTTTCCAATCTGATACTTTTCTTTACCCAAATGTTGAATAAATATGTATCTGACACATTGCAGTCACAGCTATAGACAACTAAAACTGAGACACCTTATTTTTCAAGGCTTACTTGCCCCAAATACTGAAGATCATGGCTTAAAAACTATAAATTATAAACTTAGCTTTTAATGTCAAATTACTGATAGTACATGAATTAAATTTTAACTGGGTAAACATTTCTTGTTTAAGAGCTCATCACACCGTGGTAATGTTGTGACATACTCTGTGTGTTCAGGTGCCGAGAGTCTTCATTAATGGAAACTGCGTTGGGGGTGGCTCTGATACCAAACAACTCCATCAGCAGGGCAAGTTGTTGCCACTGATCGAACAGTGTGCTTCCTGCTGTGCTGCGACCAGCTCCGAAGGCTCGGGCAGCGGACACTTTGAGTCCACCAAATGACTAACCGTTCCTGTAGTCTTTTTCAATCCTGTATTTATTCAATGTTTGCTTGACCTCCTGCTACAAGTTATACATGGCTTGAACACGACTATGTTATTTATTTATCGGAGTGTATTGGACACTTGATGTTAGGCTACATGGAGTTTTATTCAGGAATGTACATTATTATTATTATTATTATTATCATTAAAGCTGCCATTTTTTAAACAAAACCTGTGAATAGTGGAATTGTTCTCCTCTGCATGGTTGTTTTAACAATATTACAGCTGTGAATTAGCATGATTTTTATTTTACTTTGCCAAACAGTGAGCATTGTTGGGTCATGAAGTATTGACAAGTTGATTCAATATGCATCTTCTTTTAATGGAGTGTATTTAAGGTCATTCTACGTATCTTGAAAGATGGAAAAAAACTACAGATTTTTGTATGATGAAACAGTATTTGAACTTTACATCGTATTGAGAAACGTTATTTGCTATACTGTTTGAAAATTATAGTAATTTTGTAATTTTTTTTACTTGCTTGTCGAAGCATTTTCTATGGCAATGTATGAGATTTTAGGAGTAGCTGCGTTTGTGAATTTCTTTGATTGGGCAGTTGGTTTACCAAAGTGTATGAATAGCCTAATGAATCGTGATGTTCCATTAATTTGTGTATGTATAAATTCATAACCTCAATCAAACATTTTCTTAATGCCTTGAATGTATATTTATTAATAATACATGATTATTAATAAAAAAATTAATGAATGTGTACTCTAAGCATCCCACGTCTGCGTTTTTTGTTTTTTTTTAATCTTAGAACGCTTCATTTTTACCCCTCTCCTCGTAGGAGGGCGGATATTGGTTCAGGATCAATGGAGCTAATTTTTAGTAATGGGTTATTCATTCTCATTTTTGGTTTGCAAAGGTAGATATGCATATTTTTTTAAAATATTGTTGCTAATGTTTGGAATTACATTTTTGTTAAATAGTTGTTGCCTTCTTACGGTGTACGCTTTGAAATAAAACGTGCGCACCCACATTGCACCGCATCACGGTGAGGTCACTCCAGTGGAATTAGCTTGACTAGCGGGGGAATATTAGCAACTTGTATGTGTGTAGAGTAGGTTGAATAAACAACATTGTAAAGAATGGCTGGAAGCGCAGGAGAGTGGTGTCTGATGGAGAGTGACCCTGGCGTGTTCACAGAACTGATTAAAGGTTTTGGTGAGTGACTTAGCTTACCGCTAGCTGCTCATTCAGTGTAACGTGGCTATCCGACAAAGCTAGCTAGCTAGCTCCCCTAAAGCTAACGGTAACTTCTAAATTACTAACCGCATGCAAAAAGAAAAAAATAGTTTGAGGATGAAACCAGCATATTTTAGAGGCTATGCACCGACAATAGCAACCCAAATGCTGCATTATCCGAAAAGTACATGTAATAATTGGGCAGCCGTAGCTAACTTAATTAGGCAAGCTAACTGGCTAGCATTACTCAGCGTTCAAAACAACGGCGCGTGAAAACAAACCCTCATTCACGAATGATGACATTTGTTGTGCTCTTCTGTCAACCCGTCACCGGGGAAAACTGCTTAGTCAGATCACTTCTGTTAACGGGCGGGTTGATTTCAATGAAACGGTTCCTATTTTGAATGAATGTTTGCTGCTTTACTTGTCCTTGTTAGGTTGCAAAGGCGCCCAGGTTGAAGAGATATGGAGTATGGAGCCAGAGAACTTCGATAACTTGAAGTATGTTCGTACTTACAGCTTCATTACATTGCACTATAAAGACAGGGGTTTTAATTAGCCTATTCTGTTCCAGACCCGTTCATGGGTTGATTTTCCTCTTCAAGTGGCAGCCAGGTGAAGAGCCAGCAGGATCAATCGTTCAGGATTCAAGGCTTGACCACATCTTCTTTGCAAAACAGGTATGTTTAGCTTTGTCACTTTAGAAAACGTACACACAGCACCTTCTGATATTAGTAAGAATTATTATTTTGAAGTTGTAGTGCAAATAATATGAAAGTCCATACCTAAAAACGATGGCAGCCTCTGCGTCTGTACATGTTATTTTAAAATTGGCTGCTTCTCAGTTTATCCACGTGTGTCCTTCCACATGTGTTTGACTAAATATTTTCACTGCTGAAGTACACCTCCAAGATCCTCCTCTATATTTTATCAAGTGAGGGTGTATCAGCTGGTAACCAGATGGTAAAATTAATTGCTGTGTTTCTTAATTGAATGGGCCTATGTCATTAATAAGCACACAGCTCAAAACAAAGTGCAAAGATGCTTCTCCTCACTTTGGATAATTTTTTTCTTACATACTAAAGGAAGATCTTTCTTTCTGTATTAACAAATTGTTCTCAGATGTGAACCTTTATTTGCCGTGATTCCTAAAATTGGTATCTGTTGTACCTTTCAAGCTCTGATTATTCAACTTACAATGTGGTCCCTTTTTAAATGCAAGTGCATCGATAACGCAGGTTCTTATCCGTCCAATATTATGTTGTGTAGTTTAATGTGTTGTGTTTTATGTGTATGTTATGTGTTTTTTTTAGGTCATTAACAACGCCTGTGCCACCCAGGCAATAGTCAGTGTTCTGCTCAACTGCTCCCATTCTGACATGTTGCTCGGAGACACACTGACAGAGTTCAGAGAGTTTTCACAGAGTTTTGATGCTGCTGTACGTTCATGGTATTTTTTTCTTGAGTCCAAACTGTGGCTTTGTTTTTGTTTTAATTTATATTTTGCATTATGTGCATTAGTTAAGGAACTAACATGTCTGTCCATTTCCTAATATAGTTTTCTGTAGTGGATTTGTTATATGAAAAAATGTGCTAAAACATTCGCTTTTAGTGTCATCAGCATTTGGCTTGTTACTCGAATGATTAATACATTCTTTTTAGACAGAGTAATGAATAATGTTAAGTGCATTCCCTCAGGGAGTAGAGTTTACTACTCAACTCAATATAGTAATTTCCCCTCCTATTTCTAACACTGACAGTTTTATCCTCTTACCTTCAAAACCATGATGACTCAGTTGTCTGTTCCACAAATATTCAGAAGACCCCAGGCTGAACCGATTTACAATGCTCAATTTCTGCTTTGGTTAGAAAATCCCAAAGTAGAGAGAACTCTTCTGCTTAGTCAAAGCTACTTTGTGTTATTTATTTATTTATTTATTTAGGTCATTTTATAATTGTCTTACTGGTTAGAAGGGGAAAAAAGCAGGGTTGGAATCATTGCATAGAAGCATATGTATTGACATGATGTGGAAGCAATACATTTTCTTCTTAATATCACTGAAATTGAAACACCAGTTTGATGCATGGCTCGCTACTTGAAAAAAGATTGTATAATGTCTCCCATACAGCCCTTTCTAACACTGCTGCATCTTTAATGCAAGGGTTATACAGTCAGCACTATAATCCTCCATCTCCCGCTCTCCTCAGATGAAAGGTTTGGCTCTTAGCAACTCTGAAGTTATCCGACAAGTTCACAACAGCTTTGCCAGGTAAGCTCCTGCTCATATCATATCCAGCTGGAGAAGCTCTGTTTGATTGGCTCTGTCTTATTTTTAGCTCCTCTCTCCAACTCCGTGTTTGGCCCATTTGTTGCTAATGCACCAGTCTGCTGTTGTGCAACGGGAAATGTGAGGCTAGTTCATTTTGTTGGTCAACCCCCAACATTAGTCAGTACTGATTCTCTTATTTCATAAATGACAAAAAAAAGGTTTTTATCATATGAAGCACTTTCACAACTTGGTTATGATATTTTTAAATGAAGGCAACATTCGGTACATGTTCAGTTATTGGCTTATATTTGTGTTTTGCATCTTTCTCTCAGAGTGCATGCCTCCTTCCCTGCTCCTTAAATTTTAATATACAGAACACAAGCATCACGTGTTAGAGTGATGCATGATAGTTATGTTTGATTCTGATTTTATTATTGTGTATTTTTTTGTTTTTGCAGACAGCAAATGTTTGAATTTGATGCAAAGTCATCAGCAAAGGACGAGGACGCCTTTCACTTTGTGAGCTATGTTCCTGTAAACGGCCGTCTATACGAGCTGGATGGACTTCGAGAAGGACCAATTGATCTGGGTAAGCAGAAAAATGTAATTTTGTTGTTTTTCTTTCATTGCTTTATAGTTTAAGTCCCTCGGTGTGAGGTCTTGCTGTGCACAGCTGAATTTGGTTTTGTTGGCCACGCCCCACTTCCCCTAAAACTGTCTGTTTTTATTGATGTACAGTGTGTGCTTTCAGTTACTCCGTGTACACGGACACCTGCTGTGTTATTTATTCCTGCCTTGTCTTTTTCACCAGGTGCATGCAACCAGGATGACTGGATCAGCGCAGTTCGCCCAGTGATCGAGAAAAGAATACAGAAGTGAATATTTTTATACATATATTTTCAATAAATTTTAGGTTAACCAAATACTAATCTACTAGAATTCTATCACAGTTGATGTGGAATTTTAATGCTGTGCTTTTGCATCTCTTTCACTTCTTTTAAAACACTTGAGTAGTGACTTAGATGCCCAAAGAGAATGAATTTAAAGAATAGGAGCAGTCATGATGATTTGGCAGACAAGCTATTTGCATTTTCCATTGTTTCTAATGTTATAAAGCAAAAATAGTATTCTCTCTGCATATTCTGACTTTTTCCTGCCAAATACTGTACTACCTTGATTTTAATGACTATCATTCTGTACTTAGTAAAATTGTATTGTTTCTCTCTCCAGGTACAGTGAAGGAGAAATCCGATTCAACTTAATGGCCATTGTGTCGGACAGAAAGATGATATACGAGAGAAAAATTGCAGAGCTCCAGACCCAGCTTACTGAGGTGAGTGGCAGCAAAGGAGCTGAATCCAGCGCAGACATGGCAAAGAATAACATGTTCTTTTACTTTCTCCCTGTGAAGCTACATGTGTGAAATGCATCAGTTGTCAGCTTTCAAAAGTGAGATCATAAGTATGTTTAAGTAAATGTCAAGTGTTTGTTTTGGACTCCATCCACTAATCTGTTTGTCATCTTCGTCGTGTCATATTAGTCCACCACACGTAATGTGTCGGATACAGTAGCTCTGGTTTCAATGAAATGGTGTACTATGGAGATACTATGGAGATCTTGGGATTTTATAAGTGACTTTTACTCAGGACATTGAAGTCGGGGGAATTATGTAGATTTCTAATAAGATATTAATGAATCTTTATACATTTCACAAATTTTCAGGACACTATTAAAGTCGTACATCTTTTAGCCACGTGTCACATTGAATGGTGGTTTTCAGTCCATCTGTGGTGGACGTCATAACTGTTAATCCCTTAAGAGTGGGCTCAAAGAGTCACATCACTGCAAGCTAAAAATACTTGTTTCACGGACCTGTTTCTGGTTGAAAGGTTTAGTCTGTTGCTCCTGATGACACCCAGTGTAATTATTGGGTGTTGTTGAAAATGTGCTCTGTTTCCCAAACCACACCAGTGATGTTTGGATTAACTGAACATATCCTGAGCACACATCTGCATTACTGCAGCAAGGTGAAACGTTCAACCACTGGAGGTCAGCAAACACAATGTCTAACTTCATGTCTAATGAAAGCACTTGAACCCTCATGCAAAATAATGTAAGAGTAGTGTATTTCTGCTTATTCCATTACACTCTCTATTGCCTTTTTTTTTGTTTTTACTCATGGAACTCATACATATATAATTGAGTTTCCCATCACGTGATGCACAAGTCCTTACTCGTTCCTTAAGCAACCCTAAACCCAAATTAAATCCACATAAGAATCCTCGTCAGCAACGTTCTCGTCATCACAGTGCTGTTTTTCCATCCAAACGGGTCAGGATATATCCTGGTTATATAGAAACCCTTTTTTCCCCCCCTTCTGTTTCTAGGATGAACCAATGGACACAGACCAGAGCAGCACGTTTCTTAGCTCCATCCAGTCAGAGATTGCCAAGTACCAGCTCCTCATTGAAGAGGAAAATCAGAAACTTAAAAGATATAAGGTGGGTTTCTGCCCAACACCCCATTCCCTATAATGGCATGCTGTCTTTCATGTGATTGCTATAAATACAGGGAAATGGCTCATCAGGCTACTACAGTGAGAGTGTTTTATTTCCTGTGAAAAACACTTTTTTGAATGATGATGAGTGCATTACTGCTACGCTTTCAGCCACCTCTGAATGTACTTCCTATTCATTTCCTTCGTACACATCAGTTATGCTCAATCTTCCCTCACTTGGATTTTTGTGTTCTGTCACAGATTGAAAACATTCGGCGGAAGCACAACTACCTTCCTTTCATCATGGAGCTACTGAAGACACTGGCAGAGTACCAGCAGTTGATACCTTTGGTGGAGAAGGTGTATATATATATATATATATATATATATTTTTTTTTTCTTTTTGTGGCCTAGGACACAACATTTATGTATATTTGATGAGGAGAGATACTCATGAATGTTTCAAAATGTCATAATTTTTAATGATATTTTCTTGGTTTGATTTGACTTTTTACTTTGGCTTACGCATATACAAAATATGCAAATTACTGTACACATAAACAACAGAAAATGTGGTGGAGAGGTGCAAAAAACCCTCTAAGGGACTTGATCTGGGCACTCTCCAGTCCAAAGGCTACCTTATTCAACTAAAAAAGAGAAGAAGAAAGAAAATAGAAAAAAAAATCCATCAACAGGTAGTTTTTAGGGACATTGATGGACAAATAATGAAAGACTTTGGTCAATGAGAAGGGTAATTAACAAACATAATGACATTGTCAAGGCATTTCTTTAATAAAACACTACAACAATCTATTGTCTTATAAGCATGTCATGCCTAATTCATTAATAGGGCTTAGAAGTTAATTTTGTTATACAATGCTTATGCAATGCATGTTTTAATCAACTACAATAATTAAAATTATATGTCTACAGAGTATGTGCTGATATTGGTGATTAGAGGCATAAAAAAAACAGTATTCTTTACTAATTCCTGTGTAAATTGTGGACACTAATTAAAATGTCTCTGGGTTTTTCCTCACCAGGCGAAGGAGAAACAGAGCGCCAAAAAAGCCCAGGAGGCCAAGTGAACAACAACAACACATATCCAGAATCCTACAGTCACACTTTCATCACTGAGCCACATACAGATACTGTACATCATCTGTCATATTCATATAAACGACCATGGATGGTCTGCAGCACTTCCTCACCGTGGCATCCTGTGAAGCATCCAGACATTAAGAACTGAACTGCAGCTGTAGCAGAGAGACTGTCCGGCAAAGTACTCTCTCCATGTGTGTCCATCAGCTTTAATGCATGATAGAAGGAAAGATGTGCTCAAATAATAATGTTCCGTCTTATTTTCATAATAAAATGTCTAGATGTTTCTGAATTGCTGTTGAAAAGTTTGTTCAGTCAGTCTATTATAGACTATGTTTTCAGATCAAGATAATTAACTTGCACTTGTGCAACCCAGTGTTGCACAATGGATTGTAAGTTTCTTATCCCCTTCATGCTACTCACAGAAAACATATACACAGGAAATTAAATTTAGAACAGGATAATAAAAAAAAATAGAGCAATGTATACAATATATTACCAAAATGCTCCTCCTCAAAGGAGATGAATCCAGTTAGTAATCAGACACAGTGGTAGATCTTTGCCACCACCTACTGGTCAAGAAAAGGAAAAACAAAAAGCCATCTGCTAAACTTTTTTTGTCCTATGTAATTTAATTGTTGAAGCGACAGTATTTGTTTGATCAGATGAATCTCAAACTTCTTGAAGACTTATTTAACAATCTTGCATTTATTTTGTGTCCAAGGCCTTATGAGAACACACAGATAAGCTGCAAAAAGTCCTTATAAGTGCATCATTAAGAAATGCCTGCTACGTTTAGTTACTGGTGTGTTTTTTTTTGGATACCTTCCCATAACAGTATGGGAATGTTTTGAACATGGGAATCTGTAGTGGCCTCTGTGATTAGCCAAGTAAATCAACTTTTGCTTCATATGATACAAAGCAACCATACTTAGCTGATTCAAGGGTCATACTTGAACACTTTGTCTCTGGTGTAGTCTGACGCATCTGCAGTCTGTCCACCAAAGTAGAACGTGGCTGTTCTCTATTTTTGTCTCCAGTGTTTACATACACACCTTAAGTACTTGTTGGATCTGATCCCACTAGTCTGTTGCCAAGATTCTTCATGGCAACAAATGAAAATTAACAGGTTTTACTGCCAGCTTAGAGAGAGAGAGAACAGTGTGTCTGTTTCATTATCTTATCTGGGGTCAGGCCACATGGACGATCAAACAAAACATATTCATAGTGACGGTGTTAATAAATACCTTCATTACCTTTCTATGCTTTCAAACAGCAATTATGTCAACGCAACATAGAATGCATGGCATGGTAGGCCAACAACGATGCAGATGCCACAACAAGAATTAAGTATTCAAAATAGTCAAAGACCGCTGCGTAATGGAATGTGTGCTGTGTAGGCCTACTTTGAAGGAAAGTTTATTTGCAGAGCTCATTATAATGTGCAGTATCTGAAAGGGCTTTAGAGGCTTATAAAAGTGGTGATTCTACACCCAGACAAGGAAAAAGTGCTTCAAAAATAGCATTAGGACTACAGCTAATAATTGTCTTTGCCTTTGGTAATTTCTCCAAACCCCAAAAATATTAAATTTTACAATGATATAAAATGGAAAAGCAGCAAAGTTGGGAAGCTGAAACCACCAAATGTTTGCCGTTGTTTTTGTTGATAAAGATAATTAAAAGGCTTTCATAATTAGAAATAGAAATCGCGGGAGAGGCGACTGAAATCGAAACCCCCTCTCCTTCAACTGCTTTGGTGTGAAAAAGATATTTACAGAAATGAAAAAGTGAAAACAGTTCAAATAAAATCAGCCCATGGTGAGTGACTAATCCAAACAAAACATACAGCTACACATGCTGCCATGTGTGGCTGTGATTTGAGGATATAGCTAATGTCAATGTGCTCACAACATTGACTGTACAAAAAGTGAAGCCAAAACATCTGGTGAACAATGATATCAGGTAGGACATGGGCCAAAAACTTAAAAGTACACCTCAAATAAATTTTCCCCAAAGATGGTTTCTGTCATTTTATGTAGTTCTTATCAAGTTCAAGTGTTCGTTTTTCTGATCAGTTTGGTTTTAATTACTTATTTAATGCTATAAAAACAAGATCAAACGTCATGATTGACAGCTGAGCCCTGCTCAAGATTGGGCGAGCGGATGTATGGGCGGGAACTTGATAGTGTGGCTCGGCTGCCCTGTCGCTACTGCGAATGACGTCACCAGCGTAAGATGGCAGCGCTCGTATCTGGGATATTTTAGATTCATTTTTGTACAGTGGGAGGAAGTGGAGACGTGTCGTCCATCTTTATTTATGTCAATGGCCCACAATCATAAAATTGACGTGCTTTTGTTTAGCAGGTAATATTACCACAGTCACCATCTTAGTTTAGCATGTTAGCATGCTATCATTTGCTAATTAGCACCAAACAAAGTCCATAGTCCAAGTGTCAGACAGAGTGAAATTTTAATGTGATAATTGCACTTTATGAAAAGTTAAGGTAGCACAAAAGTTAGAACAATTCATCCTGAGGGATAGATGGATGTTTGTAGCAAATTCAATGACAATCCAACCAATACCTGTGTGGACATACTTATATCCCCAAAGGTCAGCCTCACGGTGATGCTGGAAGGGGATCACCAAGGTCAGTCGTCTTATTCCTCATCATGTCAGTACAAAATTTCATGTCAGTACCATCTAGTAGTCATTTCAACCTGACACCAAAGAGGTGAACGACCAACAGGGAGAGAGCCGTGAAGAAAATAACCCATTATTAATACAGTAATACTTTTCCCAGCCAGTCTGGGTTTTAAACCATTAATGTTTAAATCACAAATCTACTCCTCTAACCTGAGGGCCTGCAGATCACACGGTTGCAGAGAGCTGCTGGTGTAACAGATGATCTCATTACATCTCGACAGCAGGCCACAGGTCTGAGGAGTCAGCCTGTCAGGAGCAACGTCCAGGTGTCTGGCCACTGTCAGCCGCTACTACTGTATGAGTTCACGGCTGGAAACAGCTTCAGTATCAGAGAGCAGACACACAGCAGGCGGAGGAGGACTCTCTCTGCTGTCAGCCAAGGTGTTCTCTCCCCTTCCGCACTTACAACTTTAAATGTTACAGTGCGGGAACTCGGCTGCGATGACGTGGCCCCCATCAGCTGCACAAAGAGGAATGACATGTTCCAGAAAGATGGAGGAATGCTGTTTTTGTAGTGCAACTGAACATTTAGCACAGTGTCTCAGAAAATATGTCTGTTTGTGCAGAATGTTTGGATGTGTTTGACATTTCTGTTGAACCAAACGGCCAAAGTGCATGACATTTACATTAAACTATTTGAAGTTTTGAGATTCAAGGACACTCGGTGAAAAGTACCTGTATGTGGTGGGGCACCAGTGTGCAGAAAGTTGTGATGCATTGATGGTGAAAGAGTGACAAACCCTGGTGAAGATTAAAATAGTTTTATTATGTGACTCAGATGTCATAACCATTAAACACACAGGGAACTATTATCACGTGTCCACTGGTAGGGCACTGTAGAGGGCATCTAAGAGATTAGAAGTACATGTTTTTAGGACTGTCTGAGTCACATATTAGTCCATGTCGGCACTGTCTTTAACAAGGAATTAGGCATTTCAGTGTTATCTATTTAAAACTGCGATAATCAATATTTTAAAATCAACAATGGATCAAATATCTACATGTATGGGAGATGGGCGACTCGTCGTTACGAATCTGCGGAAAGGTTTCCGTCACCTTAGAATGAGCCTTTTATGTCTTCAGAGGGAGCGGCTCCTCTTCCACAGAGTCTGCCATGTTGCATCGCCATGTGAGACGAGGAGTGTTCAGTTGATTGCAACCTGCAACCTCATTGCTAGATGCCACTAAGTCCTCCACAGTGGACCTTTAAGTTATTGTTTTAGTTTAACAGCCTTTAACTTTCCTGTTTTGATTCACTTTCACCGCTCTCATGGCAGTTTTCAGCAAAAACACTCAGATAAACCGTCTGTAAACTACCTGCTCACAATCCAAAAAAAACTTTGACTGGCAAGTGAACATGGTGGACAATTTAGGAGCCATCTTTCATGAGTTAAAATGAAAGTTAAAATTGGAGCGAATATTGGACTTAGAGTCTGCGGTTGGCCAATAACACAACTACAATGAATGATAATGTTGCTCCCTATCTGTTAGATGTGTAAAAAAAAAAGTTTGCTAAAACTTTGGCCACATCAACTTTAAAGCTAACATGTTTATGTCTAGATTTTTTTTTTTCCACCGGCCAAAAAGTCAGCAGACATTCAAACAGTGAATTAGTGTAAACTGAGCATGAGATCTTTTAGCTTCTTCCATGCTTGAAGTAGTCTGACATTTTTGCATTGAATTTAGAAATAAGCACATTAGATACATTTCAGCATTGAAGAATAGATTTTATTTTTCAAGCAGTCCAGCTGCCCCAAACTTAAATTCACCTTCAACACATGCAATGTCACAATATTTACAAAACATGACATTCTCACAATAATATATAAATTAAAATTGCACTTTTTTTTATTTTATTGCGTAAACAGATGCAAATCCAGCAAAGTAATATGGCATTGAAAACCAGGGTTACATAGGAAGTCCTGTATATATGATAGCTGTACAAACTCGTGGAAATACATTCCAACAGCATTGGCAGTAAGAGACAAAGTAAAGTGTTTTGACAGACATTAACGGTCTTTTCAGCTTTGAATGCAGATGCTCTACAACAGATTTTCTTGAACTGCATCACTGCTCAAAATACTTAATAGTGAAGTTAATAAAATGCAGGTAATGGCCCAGTGGAGAAAATGTGACCTTAATCCCATCTGCTTGAAATGCTCATTGTACCGCCTGCAGCAGCATATAGCATCCAGCCTAATCATCCCAACTTCATTGTCGAAAGCTCTCAGCAGGACGAAGTAAGAATGGCTTCAGTTTTGCATGTTTCCACACTTGCTGATAATGTTTATGCTCAGGATTTGTATTCAGGTCTATTACCCCGAGGTGGTGCCTGGAATGAACATCATCAGTGCTCTATTCACACTGTCACCACAGTAAACAAATGACTTCAGGGATGGGTGTCTAGTTTGACTAGTACTTAATGTGCTTGCCATCTCCGCTGGCAGCTTCACACAGTTCTATGAAGATGTCGGAGTGGATAAACCTGGGGTAGGAGTTGTTCTCCATCAGGCTGTAGACTTTCCTCTGAGCTGCCAGGAAGCTAGTCACAGTGGGCTCGTGGAGACTCTGGACGATAGCATTTTTGGTGTGGAAATCCAGGTTTATCTGTGACCATAAAAACAACCATTATGAGCCTTTGACATTCGTTTTTAATACCCAAATGTCTTGTGTACTTGTAAAACCTGAAAGTACATCAATTCTGATTAAAATAATCTAGCTGTTACCTCTTTGGGAGCTTCACATTTAATGAACTCCTCGTAAATGCTGTTGGCCTTGGACGCCAGCTCTTTGTGCGACGTGTGCTTCCTGAAATCCTCACAGGCCGACCAAAACTCAATGTTCTCTTCACAGAACTCAGACTTCAGGAAGATACAAAAGGCAGCTTTCCCATCTGTTGGAAAAAGAAAGAGAAGTGATACACATCGCTGTTTGCCTATTAGTGTAAGGTGGAGGAAGTGCAAAGCCATTACAGCCTGTCTTTTATTGCGGCCAATAAACTGCCTTCATTCAGCACATAGTTTCCGTGTGACCTTTGAGGCTCTTTTATGTAATTGTCCACCAATAGTCTGGTGAACGATACTTACATTTATTGCTAAGTAGTGTGTCAAGTGACTGAGCCATTTGGTTCACGTCATCAGCCGTTGGCCTGAGGGTAGAGAAGAAGCAATGCATGAGAGGTAATTATGAGCTAAGGCCTGCTTGTAAATGCAAGCTTGAAGTAACAGTGACATAACACTTCAAAATCCTCAAATTGGTCATCAGACTTTGGTATTTATAATGCAAAAACTCCTCTTCCATAGAATTAAAAAGGCATAAAATCATAGTAGTCTAATTTGGTTTAATTTAGTCGTAAAACAAAGTAATTAACATATGCAATCCAAGAAGTGTAGAGTGTAGATTCAAGAGAGCTGTATAAAATCAGATTAAATACAATTTACTCATTTAAAACTAAATAAATTATACCGAGCATGAAGCAAGATGTTATGCATAAATAATCCTCAATGCATAATCCTCAGTATAAGAAGGTCTTACCTGTAGGATCTGTTTTTCATTAGACGGGATATTGAGTGGGAAGAATTTGTCTTCAAGAAAAATCCTAATCTGTTTCTCCAGTCTTTCCTCCTGGGAAAAAAAACAAAAAGTCACTCTTCAGTGTTTTATGTCAGAGTATTTCTGAGTAACATCTTTCACAAGGTCATTATAACCAGATCCTATTAAACGCCACATGAACTTACTTTATTCCCTTCTTCTCTGTGGACAGGTCAGTGGGTTTCATACAGTCAGTGAACGCCATGCTTTGGGATGACACACTAGTAAGGTTCTTTCTCATGGTTCAGTCTCCTCTCCTTCTCCCTCTTAACCTGTCAGGCAACTTTATAGTGTCTCTCCAGCCACCCAGCGTGACGGGCGAGGGGCGGACCAGGAGGGACAGGTCTTTAATGTGATTGGCTCTTGCTGTGTAAACAGTGACTTGCCCTGGTATGTCTCTCAGGGCCTGAGGCAATGATAGGCTGTCACTGCATAAACATTCCCTCCCTGAGTTTGCTGCGGGCTTCCATTTATAAGTGTAAGGTCAAAACATGACGTACATGGCAGACTCAATGCCCTTATTCCTAAAATAAAGTTGTGTTATGGAACTTTTCTCTCTCTCTCTTTCTTGAGTGTTTTTCTTACTCTGCGCATTTTTGCAAAATTGCAGCTGCTCCGTGTCTCTTTGTATCCGGACACATTCACAGAGCATCTGAAGTATCACAATTGAAAGGAATACAAAAACACAGCAGCCAACATTTAGCCAAATTTCTTTCCTGTTGTCAGGAACTGTTTTCCCTCACGTATGACCATATCTCTGATTCTCTGGATTCATGTTCGCATTCAATGAATCACTTGCCCAGGGTGTGGAGCCATCAATTCCTGCTTTTGTCATGATGGCACGTTGAGATGACTGGTTGCTACAAAGATGATGAAGCAATATCTTCCTACCTTGTTAAGGTGTCTAAAAAAGAAATGTGGGCACTGCTTAATTCCTTGTGTTACATTCCGCTCATATAAACTTCAGTTTATAAAAAAAACTTTAGAATGAACCTGTTTATCAGTAGTTGAATCCAGTGGTGATTTTTAGGTCAAAAAAATGTCTATGCATTAATTGGTATAACTGTGTTAAGTTTGGTTGAAAAAAGCCTTTTCAGGCGTCTAGGTTAGCTTGTGTCTTAATAACCACATTTTACAGTGTAGCTTGAAGCAGGTTCTGTCAGTCAGGAACACCTCTATCAAAGAACTGACCATTTATAGCAAAGAGTTATAAGTTAGATTTGGTGGGAAAAGCTCTGCTCTTTTAGGGAGCTCAAAGTTGCTGCTAGGAGAACTGATCCCCCATCAACAAACACATGCATGAACATAAGATCTTATTAAAGTCAACAATACCACAAGCTTCAACACCATACGGGGAGGTCAGAGGGAGCTGTGGCAACAAGTACGTTAAGGGGATGAGGGTATAAGCAGTGGTATTAGTCACATGTATCTGACTGAATGTTACGCCAATGTTCAGCCAAGCAGCTGATGATTGACAAATGAGATTGTAACGCGTAAATGAAAGAGCAGAAGCCGTTCCACTTACGCAAGTGCAAGTTCAGTGCTCTATCTGAAAATCTTAGTCATCTCAGTTTTACGTAACTTAGACATCTAAAAAATGTAACTGTCAACCAGCTCTACCTCAGTTCAAACCTTGACATTTCAAAGTATTTTGGCTGTTAAATCAGCAGTGAAGTTTTCAGCCCGTTGGGAGCTGAAGGTCTCCACAACAAGCTGAAAATGCAGACTTCAGAAAGATTATTGCCAAAGCTCTTTTGCTTTCTAGCATACATTTGAGTGAGATTTCTTGTCCAAATACTCACTTTCCTTTTGGTTGTGCTAGCTCTTTGACTTTCTTCACCAGCTTGTTACTAACCTTGTCTGCTGTTTCATGTTGGGCAAGTAGTGTTTGCTCCTGTTTATCTGAGCCAGCCCCACCTGCTAAAAGCCAGAAAGTCAAACCAGTGAGTTAGACCAAGCCAAAACAACTCAATCTTTGATGGTGGGCTGCAGTATAGGTCATAAACTCCTCCCCCTCAATGATATCAGATAGGACATGGGTCAAAGTAAAAAGTCAAAGTAGCCTACATAGCAACTACATTTTCCCCAAAGATGGTTTCTGTCATTTTAGGTAGTTTGGATGTATGGGCGGGAGCTCGATACCGCGGCTCCACTGCCTGATAACTACTGCACAGACTCTGGCTCTGTAATGGCAAATTTATAATCATTCATTTATAAACATTCATTAATGTATCCTTTTATGATGTTTAGTATAATCATGC
>JBBPCS010000375.1:14830531-14851383 GCA_037974645.1 Hollardia meadi | reverse complement strand
ACACACACACACACACACACACACACACACACACACACACACACACACACACACACACACACACACACACAACTAATCGAGTGTGACCATTACATCTTACATCCTCTATCTTTATCTGCACAGGAAGCACCTCTGCAAAGATGGCCAAAGGAGGTCCGCTGCATATTTTGCTTACGCAGCTCCACCGTCAGAGCGGGCGTCAGTCGCTCCACTGATTCATTCACTGCCAGAAGTGAATACTTGTGAATACACAGTACTTACATGGACTTATCATCTAGTGCAAACACACACTACATGGTTATTAAGGTTGGTCATGTTTGATTCTTCTTCTTCTTCTTCTTGTAGTCCTCAGGTGGAAGTACTCAGTGTGGGGATCCTCCCAGGGTGGGACTAAGGCACAGGTTGCTTCTGGATCTACTGACGACAACGGCGAGTTGTGAGGCCTCCGTATGTGTCCGTTTGGCGTGCAGTTTCACCCTTCTTCCTTCTTTGTTTTCAGCCCTTCCCCCTGAAGGAGTTCAAACATTCCAGTTATGGGTTTTATGTCCTTCCTCTCTATCTCCCGCAAGCGCGCCTTCATCCTTTCGTGGCATCAGCGGCGAGGTTTTCCAGGAGAGTTCTATAAATGTCTGAGCGGAGGAACCGTGGGTACGAGTCTCTTTCCATCAGCCCGTAAACTATCTTCTGAGCGTCATCAAAGCAGTGCATGGTGGGAGTCTTGACGTTTCTTTTGATCTGCTCTCGGGTGTGATAGTCAATGTTAATCTGGAATGAGGCAGATAGATAGGAATGAGGGTACTTCAGCCAAGAGCAAGAGATCTGAGATTCAACATTTGAGCATGCACTTTTCCTATTTGATACTTGTTTTTCAACCTGATATAATTATGTAAGTGTAGGTCAGAGAGACAGTGTCCAGGTATGAATGTAAAGAGTTTCTAAGTTGGAATTACCTCTTTAGGAGATTCTGCTTTGATGAACTGCTCATAAATCTTCTTGGCTCTTGAGGACATTCTGAATGAAGACTTGATCTTCTTGTAATCCTCACAGGTGAGCCAAAATTCAATATTCTCATCACTGTATTCAGATTTGAGAAAGTTGCGAAAAGTAGCCAGTCCATCTGAGGGAAACGGCAAACACACCAAGCATGAAGTACAGATAACACCCTCTTTAAACCCTCATTCTCACAAACATAATTTGCTGTTCTTACAGTATTCTCGTCCTCAGGGGAAAAGCAACCTACATTTAGACTCGAGAAGCCTTTCCAGTGACTGTGACCATTGTTGGGTATCTTCTAAACTTAGCCTGCTGGGAGAGAACGCAAGTTAGATTACTCAACCAGAATCAAATTTGGGTACCACAAAGCTGGGGTGAACTACAAGGCAGTCTAAACAAGAAAGCATAGCAGGTGTGTGTATCAAATTCATACAAAAATGTCAAAGGATATGTTGGCATGCGCGTGTGCTGTGCCAAGGCAAACATGGTGTCTGTAGTTCATGTGAATCGTCTCATGATGCCATAGATGGAAATGATGGGAGCAGGCTGGCTATTTTAAAACTAAAATGCATGCAAAACACTCCATAAGTCTCCTTACCTCTCAGAGCTTGATGAGTGTGAGAACATGCACTGGAGTCGGCACATAAAGTTCTTTCCACTGTGGAGAGATAAGAAATGCATCAATATATCACTATTGGATTAAATTAGCTTCACGTGAATTAGTCAAAGCATGTTTGGCATGTTAGTGATTAGAAAAGACAGCATGTGGTGTACTAAATTTATTAACTTAAAACTATTTTCAGGAGATGCCATAAAGCATCCATGCTATTTTATGTGTCTCTTGTGTCTGAAAGGTTTGTCGTGAGAACTGAAACGGCAAAACATCGCTTTGCAAATGAGATAAATTAACTAACTAACTCCTGAGCGTGGGTTTCCAGACCATATCCTGACTTTGAGCTTGATGAATGATCTTTTCTAAAGTAAAAGCTTCACTCACATGTTCTTGTTTCTCTTCTTGTCATCTCGGTCCATGATGAAGTGCTGTGTGTTGAGTGGTTCGGCGATTAGGCTGGGCATTGTTTTGCTAAGTCCACACTCTCAGGCTCTCGGTCCTGGTCATGCTGCGGCTGTGAGACACTTTGGAGGGTTCCCCCTGCAACACAGCTTTTTATACCAAGGTTTCCTGTTGCTACAGACCGGGGCTGCTGGGATACATCAGCAGCTCAGCCCAGACTGAAGAGGAAGCACCCCTTCCTCCTCCTTCTCCTGTTCCGCCTCTCCTCCTACCTCACTGTTAAAAACAACACATACTCACACTGTACTGCATGCATGCCTCCCTCCTCTTGATGCCTTACTCCCTATTATGTCTCTCTGCTTCCTTTCTTTTCCTCCTGCTGTTGTAGATCCTTACCTCCTCCGCACTGGATGAGCCCAACAATCAGCACTCTTTGTGCTGTGTTAACATTACTTTTGGTCTGACAGCACAGATGCAAATTAATGTAACAATGATAGGCAAATTGTGACCTTTGCACACTGTGAAAAGGGAAGCCTGTGGAAGGCTTGTTCTTTTATCCACTGAGTGTTTGGATTTCTGTCTTTGTGAGAAAACGTCAACTTCAACATGTATTCATCCTGCAAAGGGAAATTCAAAAATGTGGTGTAAACTCATGCAACACGAGGCTACAGCCATATGTAGGAAAGAGGAAACAGCAAATCGATTGCAACAGATAGAGTCAGCAAGGCAACAGGAAGTCAGAAAAATTGTCAGACTGTAATATCCAATATGGCCAAACTGTAGACTGAAATCCTTATATAAAGGGTAGAATATGCAAGCCTGTGTGTTATATTTTTATTCAAATTCCGAATATCCTCATAAGAAGGTGTGTAAGATATATTGATCCATTTAAGTATCGCAATCCTTTCTTTTGTGATGCTGTATTGATTCTAAAAACAAATTCTAATTAATAGTTGACATGCATAGATGTGTGGGTGTGGTTCATTTGTGTCGCAATCTTCAGCCTTTTGACTTTCCACTCCAACGTAACATCAAGTAAGACAAGAAGTTAAGCATATAATGCTAGAGTTAAACACAATTACAGTATCGCAATATATAGCAATATATTGAATCGTACATATGGTATTGACAGATCTTTGCCATTACACAGATCTACTACAAGTTTAGATTGAGAACACTCGGGAGCTAATTTGTTAAATATGAAGTAGATATGGGATTTCCTGAAAAATCTGTATACACACTTACATTGACTCATTTCTGTAAGGCTAAGTCACCAATTGTGACATCAATGGTATGGCCGACAAGTTCAGCTAATACAATAATAAACATGGATCACAAGGCCAATGTCAGCACTGACTTATACACATTTGACAGACAACGGCCTTTTACATTTGAGCCTGTTAGATGTTCAAAGGACTGGAAGCAGACAGGGGTGAAGAGGAATAACCGGGCTTGGCCAAGTCGAGTTGCGGTGTGAGAACTTGTAGTGAACTGGACAGCTTCTTGGCAAGTGACTAGCTTTAGCTGAAATTAGTGTTAGTAGCACTGACCCTTGGTATTTTATGTGTCCTTCAAATCTTTGCTGACCTATAACATATTTTGTCTGGATTGAAATAGAGGCTGCCAGCAGATGATCGGAACTGGAGAAAGAGCTGTGGGAATTTATAGGCTTCAGCGTCAGATCCTGAACTTCTATCTTATCTTAAAGGCGGAGGCTACTTGGATCAAACTACCAGTTTGTACAAAGTGTCCTCCAGCCATGTCTAAAGGGAGAAGTGTTGATAGCAATAATGAATGACCACACTGGGGTGTAAAAAACCTGCTGTCACTGAGAAGGCAAAGACGTGATAATCGTTCAAATCCAGACTTTCTGAATGTCAGTTTTAGAAAGTTAAAGAAACTGTCAGGAGCAACCCACCATTGATATCAGAGAGGTGTGTTTTGGGGTGTGTCAGACGTTTGACGAGCCAAAAAGCATTTCTGTGGCCTTACAACATAAAATACGTTGCATTTTGGGCAGTCCTCCAGTTAGTAGACAGTGCCTACTGCTCTCACTGCAAGGCCAAAATACCAAAGGTGTTGCAGTCAGGGTTTTGGGTTCCTGTTTTATTTTGTATGTTCTTTCCTTGTGTGTCATGGTTAGTGTTTTCTTCCCCACCTTTTTGATTACCTTGATTTGATTCACCTGTTTGCAATTAGCCTTCCCTCCCTAGTTGAGGATTAAGGTTCAGGCTTGGGGTTAGGTGTAGGCCTAGGCAGAAAAGGTCCTAACGAACGCTACAAATAAATCTCTGAAACCAGCTCACTCAACAGTTCAATGTTTGCAATGTACATTTCTGCATATCATGGATATGTAGGTTTTAAATCATGTTCCATTTAAATGTATATGAGCTTCTTATTGGTAGTTGGTGGGGTCGGTGGTGGTGTGACACCTGGGCGACAGCTGCCAAACATAAGACCACCGTTCAAGACCACTTCAAGCAACCAACAAGTCATTTTAGTGAACCGTGGGACATTTTGCAGCTGTCTTTGTGGAACATATGTGGATATTTTGAACAACATATCTGAGAGACTGTCCGGCTTCGTTTGTGGTGACTAAATTCATATTTTGAACAACGTATCCAGGAGAGATTACAGTCATGTTTGTGGCAACAAAACCAAGTATTTTAAAGCAAAACATGATCTTTCTGAACCCTGTCTTTCCAAAGTGTTTTTGTGCATAAACCTAACCCAACCCCAAGTCATTGTCACAAAATAAAATTGAATATTGAAACGTTAACGTAAAAATCCTGTATAAAGCTGCTATAACTCTAGAAGGAAAGACTTCAGATCCCTGTAATTGTAAGCACTTGGCCTCGCTTGACTCTAAGCTTTGGCTAGAAGTGTGACAGAACAGTAACGCCATCTGCCCCTTGTTTCACATTGGTCAGATGGGTCTCTAAATGTCCAAAATAATTGTCAATAAAAGTGGGTTGATAAAGGAATTACATAGGTTGACAAAACTTTCATTTCTTGTCAGATGTGTGCAGGTCCAGTGCCGATGTAATGCAGAAGTCTAAGAGTCACGGCCGGCGAGTTTCTAGGTCATGGGTTTCAAGAAGATCTACTTTATAGTAGATCTGATTTAAATTGTAGTAAGATTAAAATACTTTGTTCAGAGTTTCTTTCAATAAAGTTGAAATTACTGATTTAAACATAGCTCTTTTATATGCTCAAAGAGCTACTCAATTTGACAAATCAAGAAGAGTGAATAAAATTCAGTGCTACCAATGTTATTTAATTTCCCTACCAATCAAATTTATTAGAGGTTTAGAGATGAGGGAGCAGATTCTGGTAGAAAACTGAAAGAAAAGTGAAAGCAAAGACAATTCAGAATGTAATTAGAAATACTTTCCAGGAGTTCTGTGATAAAAGAAACGTATCAGCCTGTCACTCCGGCTCACTATCTGATGCCTCCAAACCATTCTGTTACACTCTGCCTTTTGGCTTAGCTTTACTGATGCTGCTCTCCCTCTTTTGCCCAAACACGGTTATAAGTACTGAGTCGTTACCAAGAGTCACCAAACACTGTGAGGTGAAAGCTGCCCCTTTATATTTTCTGTGTGTCAACTATATGGGGGAACACAGCCTTAAAGAAAGCACTGTGCAATGCATAAGTGCACAGCATCCAGATCTGGCAGTGAAGTTCCCCAAGTGTGACAGTCTTGACTAACAACGTGCCATCGATAGTACTCACTTCCTTTTTGCTACCATGGTAACTGTGCCGGGCTGTGAGAAAACAGTGACAGATTGTGTGTGAAGAATAGCGTGTCATGTGATGCAGGAGATGAGACCTTTGTCATTAATCAGGAACAATCTCTGACATCCCAGTGTACTCAGAGTTACTGACGCTTGACATTGGGATAACTGTGGTGCTGGGCATGATAACAGCTCACAAAGCTGTTTAATGTGATACATGCAAATAGTTCTAGACTGAAAAATGTACATCTATACGACTGATCTGCAACAGAAAATACATTTAGTAAGAAATTATATGCATTTTTCATAAAATAATCAGTGGCATGTCCAGACTTTTTTGACTAGGGTGGCCCAAGTGGGGCACTGACTTATGCAGGGGTGGCATGATGTACATGTGGGCATGCACACATATGTCAGAATAGCATTAAATTATCATTTTTCATATCTACTTTACATTATAATATTTTACTGTTTCTTAGATTCCTGTGTTTCATTTTTTTTTACATTATTACATTACATTTATTTAACTGCCACATTTATCCAAAGTGATTTCAATAAATGCATTTAAAAGTTTTTAAAAATAGTCATACCAGGCACAACACAACAGAGTGGGAGCATACAAATATAATATAAATGGTCCATACTTTATTCTTTCAAGTCTTCAAAAAGATCTCCAAAAATAGGCTACATAAGAAAGAAAATAATGCACATTCAGAAATAGTCCTCAAACTGTTGGTTCAAACCAAGGTCCCGCCTCTCACTGGGAAGGTAGCCAATCATACTTTAGGATAATGGGTGTGACAAATCAGATTTCATGGGTGGCCAGTTCCACGCCAGGTCCTCTTTCTAGACATGACCCTGAACAAAATGAGGGAATTTTGTTTTAAAAAAACAATAAAATATCTGTCAGTAGCAAAGGAAGCAGAAATAAGGAGTTTGGTAAAGATGGTTTTCTTGGTTGAATATTGAAAACTCCAACGTTTACCTGAAGCACGAGACAAGAGGTGTTTAATTCAACTGAAACCACAATCTTTCACTAACCAAGTATGTTGCCCAAATTTAACCACAGTCCGGGATGCAAACTTACAATGCTTACAATCTCCTCCCCCATATATGACCGCGAATGATCTATCACATCATAACACATAAACGACAAAACAAAAATGAGGTTTCCCCACTTCCTCCATATCTATTTGCTTTTCTCTCCTCACCAGGTCAGGTTCAAAAAAACATTTTGAATAGCAGTATGCTTACTTATGGTGCTTACTTATGCTCCAAATATCATTTATATTCCTATTTCAAAGTCTGGAGTGAGTGTTTTATGGGCACAAAGTGAGAACAAACTACAATTCAAGCAGACTTTACATTTCATACTTTCTTTTTGCACGTTGTCTGCTTGGCAGAAACAAAACAAGCTTCCAAAGTTTCAACAAAATTAGACTTTAATGGTACCAACAACCCATGAAACATGCAACTTTACTTGAATATAAAAAGCTTACTCTCCACTTTTAATACTTTTATTTGAATAAAAGGCATCATGGTCTCTTCCCAAAGTACAACTTGTTCTCTAAGTGAAGCACTCTGGCATCATTGTCTGTGGGTGATGAGATTATTCCCCTAACAAGGCAGCACATTCGGTCTGATCTGTTCCGCATCAGGTCGTCTGATGACTCCAGTGTTGTCGTTTAAGCTCCTGGGTTATTATTAGCTGCCTCAGTACTCCTTTTTAAGGCACATTTTTTAGGAATAAGGCCATTTACAGAACGGAGTGGGATCAAGGGTTACTGAGGGGTTACTTTTTTCCAATTTGGTAAACCCTATTGCTGGTGTTTGGAGTCATCTCTGCACCTAATTAGAGGATATATCAGACATGTGACCAAAAACAGAATCTCCTTGCCGGGGTGAGCAGTGGAAACTCTTCTTTTTTCTTTTTTTTTTTGAGTCATGCCCATCCTCACGCCTCCAGCTAGACAGTCAGTCAGATAAATTTAAACTTGTCTCAAGATTCTGAGTATATGGAAATAGTCAGTATATTAAGAATTGTTATATCAATAAGTAGGAACTACCACAATCATCTGCTGCAATGAATCCAAAGTTGGTCAAGAATTTTGTTAAATTTATTGAATGAATTTATTGCCCATTTATGAAAACTAGGTAATTTATCATTTACTTCAACTTACTAAGACCTTCAGTGTAAACATACAGTATTTCATACAACTCCGAACTCTGCACAATCATCTAAAGTACTGACACGTACCAACAGCATTCTTGCTCCCCTGCCTACGTCTTTCTACTCACATGACTTTTCTCTTCTTGTGTTTGCCCTGCTTTATTTTCAACAACATTTCTCCAAGACATCATCTTCAGCTCTCGTACAGCGTGAAATAACTTTCCAATTTGGCCAAGTAGGGATAAAAAAAAAAAAGAGAGACAGAGAGTGAGGATTAGGAAAGCAGCGTTGTGTGTTGTTAAATGTACCAAAAAGACCTGGATTTGTGCTTTAGTCTCAGGTAGGCATCTGAGTGCAGGAATCTGGGGCAAGAGTCTCTTTCCATCAGCAGGTAAACATGTTTCTGGGCCTCATCGAAGCATGAGAGGCTCGGCTTCTCCAAAGACCTCTTAATCTCTTCTCTAATATGGTGGTCAACATTGATCTGGAGGAGAAACAAAGCGAAAAATATCGAAACATCAAACATATTAATCTCAGGATCACTCATTGTTTAAGTGGGCTTTTGGCACCTGATAACAATGCTTATATCGAGCTATTCCTTTTCTTGAACTGTAAAAAAAAAAAAAAAAAAATCTTAACTCAAGCTTTATTTTCTAACAATATGTGGTGGAAGTGAGAACAATTCCCTTTGTTACATTTGATGAAGGTGATGTTATTTATGTGTCTGTACCAGCAGATCTGTCTCTGTTCCAAAATTCCAATAACATAAATCCTAACAGACTTTACATCTGGGAGGGTAGTGCTGCATTAAAAAGAACTGTTAGCTCCAATCACAGATATAGCTTACAAGCATCCATTTAACCAATTTGTACAGCTGGGGTGTCTGACCTCAAACAGAGTATTAAAGTTAATTTACATTGAAATACCATTTCTAATGATACAAGTACTAAAATTGAAATTTGTCTGGGCAATGTTTAGGTCTCCTAATTAGCAGAAAATAGAAAGTAGCTTAGAAGAAAGGTGTATAGGGCTTGTTTGATTTAAAAGTCAGAGTAATCTTATTAATACAATCATGAGTATTATATTGCAGATCAAGTGCAAAATGCCATGATCCAAGGTTTCTTTATACTGACACAGCACAGTTTTGTATTGCATTATTCATTTGTTTTAATCAGTGTCCACAATCAGTCAGTGGATGTGACATCTGCAGTTAGCTAAACACACACTAACTCTGTGAGTATGTGAGTGTGTGTTTGTGCAATTGTCATAGAGTAATGTACAAAATATTCAGGTAGCCATTTAGCTAAACAGCAAATTTTAATCAACCTAATCCCCCGAGTTAATGTTGGCACTGTACGTTTCTGCAAAACACGGATATGTTGAATAACCTTATATTTAATGTTTAAACGTTTACGTTTCAGTTTTCAATTTTATGTTTTATATTGAACATCACACCTCGACTCAGGAGGATGCATCTTCACCTCAGTGCACCAACTCAAAAAATACACGAATACAGCATGTAAGGAGTGGAAGTTGTGACATCCATTTTCCTTCATCTACTTTGTGAATTTTTTACTCATTCTTCTTATTGGTATGATGTGCCATTTCTTGCTGATGCGGTATGTATGTTCCCCTGCGCTAGAATATCAATTTAGCAAAAAGTATTGGACAATTAGGTTTATGTCATACTTTCTATACTTTCTTGTCATACTATTTCTATACAGTCTGCTGGCTATTCATCCAGTTCATGCCTCTTTCCACCATGAACCATCAGCCCTGACAAACTGACCTCTCTGCAGGCTGTAGGCTGGATGAACTTCTGATAGATTTCCTCGGCTTTCCAGCGAAGGTCATCCGGTGAGGTCGACTTAAAGTCTTCACATTCGAGCCAGAACTCAATGTTTTCATCGCTGAACTCAGATCGCAGGAAGGCGCGGAATGCTGCTAAAAGTTCTGAGGGAAAGATTTAAAAGTTCATTGTTCACATCAAATTAGATTACGACATGATATCCAACAGATGATTGTTTCTCGTTTATTTTGTGGTATTTTATTCACAATAGGCACCTCATTGTTTGGGAAAAGTAGCATTTCTTACTTTTATCATGTAGCAATTTTTTCAGTGTTGGGTGGAGTTCATGGTCAGTCTGCCAACTGTAATAGAGATTTGAGAATTCATTTTCACCATAAAGCATTGATTTTAACAGCAGAACGATTGAGATATCTATAACAGTGCAACGTATACTACCTGAGTTTTGAAGGATGTGTCTCATTTATTTTTTGCACCAAAATGTCCTTATGCTTCTTTCGATTAAGAACAATATCAATTCTGAAAAACAAATGAAGTTCGAACTTATTGCTCGTTAATGTAAAAGTTTCACATTTTAACAGTGTACAAAAGAAAAGTGTCCACCTTATTAAAATCATTACTCAGTAACATTAATATTCCTGGCTTACCTTTTGGGCTGCCTCACATTTTGCATTAGATCCTTAATTTCACAGAAACGAATCTTTGAAAACAAAAGTTTTGGCATGTTATCATCCCTTGTTTTGTCCTCCGAGGAGTTACAACAGTCTGTTGCTGTGTCTGTAAACAGAACTGTTCCCTCTTGCACTCACCCTTAACCGGAAAGGTGCAATACCTATGACGCCCTGGGCCTGCTGGTACAGGTATCTGAATGCCTTTTGGATAAGCATACAGCCCGCTGCTGTAGACTCAGTTACTGTGCTCATTGACTCACAGCTGTAAAATTCCAGTGGGATCGTATTTTTCTGTGACTGTTATGTGTACATGGAGTTTGTAGACTGAATGGAGGAGAAAACTGAATGATTCAAGGTGCCCAGAGGTGGAGAGAAGTATGAATTCTTGAGTTATGACTAAAAACACGCTTTGTGACGTTTGTCCCAACTTTGTCACAGTAACCTGTAACCAGTGACCTTTGACCACAAAATTCTAATCAGTTCATCCTGAAGTCTAAGTGGACATTTGTGCCAAATTTAAAGGAATTCCCTCAAAGCGTTCCTGAGATAGATTTCACGAGAATGGGATAGACGGACAAACGGATGAATGGACAGACAAGTCGATACCATAATGCCCATGGTCATGGCTATCTGTGGAGTCTTGGCCTATTTTGGGTTTTGAACACGCCTTCATATTCCACATTCAGAAAAAATGTACCATTATTTCCCAGCAGAACATCAGCTATATTATCTGACAATTATTTTTTTCACTTTGACCAATTGTATCATTATATTGGACCCCAAAAAAATAAAATGTATATACTGTATTATATCTCCGTTTTTACTTACTCTATAAACACCAAACAAAAAGCGGCAGGGAGTTTAGAGCCAGCAACAAGTTGACAGCAATGCTCTACCCGATTTCATTTTTATACTGCGTCGTCTTGAAACAGTCACGTGATGTGATCATGCTGGCGTGATCAGGGACTCCTAAATTAAAGTTACCAACATTGTTGTCCAAAACCTACATTGCATTTACTCCTATTCGAGTAAAGGTTGCTAAAAACTACAGTGCGCAGCTCTTTCGGGGAATCATTTGGCCTGTTTTTGAAAATGAAATCTGTCTACAACCATTTTTGAGATTTATGAGAATAAATCTAACACATAGTTCACTTCTGCCTTTTCATGGAATTCGTTGAGAATTTAAAAAAAAAATATCGCCAGTGTTATCTCTTAAGGATGCAACAGATTCACCAAGAATGGGAGTGATGTTATCTTGTTTCCCAGAGTTTGTTTGTTAAAAGCCTAATAATATGTTGGATGAGCTGGAGGCCAGCAATTGACTTATGGCATTGGTCAGAAAAAAGACAATTACAGTAGTCAGGGTGAAAGGAAATAAAGCTATGTGCTACTTTCTCAAGGTGTGACTATTGTCAGTAACTGAATGAAGTATGACTGCACTACTTTGGATGCTTTGTTGTCAAACTATAGGTTATATGTAAACCTCCGATTGCGAGCAGACTCTTTTACAGTGGATGAGAGACAGCCAGACTATAGGAACTGTCAAGGAAAGAAGGCTGAATAAAAGCCTTGAAGAAGATTTGGATTAATGCAGTTGCAGAAAATACTCCAGCTCTTAATCAAAAAGATAGTGTTGGACAACATTTGCAATGTCACAGGTTTTAAAACTGAAAAAGAGCAAATTTAAAATCAACCAAGGCAAATCAACTGAAACATGCATATAGACAAAAAGCAAAAGCATTAAGAGACAGGAAGTCGGCTGTGAAGATTCTGTGTGTACCGAAACCAAGCAAGTGATTCAGTTCTCAGAACAACTCCTGTAATGAAAATGTCCTAAATGTACAGCCCTGTCTTCTAGAAATTACACTAGCTAATATGCAACGGCATATACAGTACAGTATGTTTATAAGGAAACAAAATGCTAACCAATTACACTTTCTCTTAACATAATGACATATTAACGTAGGAGACAAGTTGCAAAAATGTTGATACGGAACATATCAGTAAAATATTCACTGACAACATATTTTGTTTTCCTGAACATTTAATTGAAAAAAAATGATGTTTCCCTAACCATAAGTGCTTTTCTTGCTTAAAAGCCTTCTTACTGAAAACCTAATCTTTTCTCAACCTTAACCAAAGTGCTTTTGTCACCCAAACCAAACCAAACCACAGACTGAAGTCTGGACTCAAACCACGGTTTCTCGTGTCAGAGTCCTTCTGCCCACCATCCACCCCAACTACGTCCTTGCGACTCAGGTGCAGCACATAAACGTAGTGTTTTATTCAGTCAAATAAATGTTATCTCTGCACATAATCTAAACAGTGCTTATTTTTTCCTCATAAATGTATTTGCTGTTGAAAATTAGTTGCATATAAACATGTTGTAATTTCTTTGAGATGGAGTTGAAATTTAATGTCATACATTTATGATGCTCATGCCCATTAACACACTCATATGGGCACATACCTTTCTCTCAACCTTTATTATTGAAATCAGTATGACATTGTTCTTATCTGATGCCTGTGACACAGACTGAAATAGTCATTAAATTTTTATAACATACAAAGTCATTGCCTGGGTGGTGGTTTTCAGGAGTCCCTGAGGGGTCCAACATAATGTGGCATGTTTGTGGGTAAGATAATGCTGAAGTGGGTTTGTTTCGAACATTCCACACAAGAACTACAATAGCTGCAGTAGATGCACGTGCAAGGTTAGGGAGTTGACTTCTCAAGGGGCCACTCCCTTAACATTGCATGCTTGGTTGAACGGTACTTTCATCAGGACCATGAGAAAGTTCAGAGAATGCAAAAATACTTTGGGTAACTTAGCGTTCACAGCAGAATTATGACCGGTCCATTGAGCTTGTGAAATGGCAGTGTTCTTTAACATAATGACACAAAGAGTTTTAATTGTGGTTGATTTATGTATTTACACTGTTTATACTTTAAACTGAATCAATATTTTTATGATACCAACTTGGCTGGGGTCACTTGTAGTAATGAACCCAGAGAGAATTATCACCTGAGGCTGCAGCTCCACTCAGCTTTACGGAGCTTTCTAGTAAGTTTCAGCTCATTGTTCAGCATGTCTGGCCCACGAATCAACTGTTGACCATTGTAAAGCATTTAGCAGCTCAACAGCTAGAACTCAGGAGTTGGTCGAGACCAAAAACGGAGCTAAATAAAAGGTTAATATTTGGACTTACATTTGTCAGGTGGACAGCAACTCAATGATAACTTAGCTCTGTAACTGCAGAGGTAGTAGTATTGCCCTCACTGCTGTAGTAAGGATTGACATTTAAGGAGTTTGGAGGATAGTGTCTTTTATAATCTAAAAAAACAAAACAAAAACCCAATAGCAAAATAGAATTGGTTAAACTGAAATTAAATTGATAAATTGATTAAACTGCATATTTATCCTGCTATTATAAGCTGCTATTGTTGACAATAACCTACTAAGAATTTTGAGTGGTAAATCTGCCACCGTTATCACTGTATATTGACTGTATATGTGCAATGCGAGACTTACCAGGCAGTCCATTACCAGTATGACACTGTAGTCTGGCTTATTATTTTCTGATGATTAGACACACATTTTCCACAAACCTTCTGCTTACAACAAGGATGATTCCATGTTTCTCACTTTGTATGGGTTTTCATTGGCTTTACTGAGGAACTGAAACACACTGAGTTCCACTGTTTTTAGCTTTTACCTTTGCCTGAAACTCTATATTATTATATTAGATTAGATATTATAATAGATTAGATATTATAAATATTCGAGTTTTGTCCACGTTTCCATTATGTAGCCTGTTAGTTAGTGTAGGTCGACTATTTATTGTTGTTACTTAATGAAAATGAAATGTAAATGGCAACAGAGACCGGAAAGGAGAGCGGATAGAAGCAAAATGCAGCAGTCAACCTGCTTATCTCAGTGAGCCATATCCGCTGGGTTAGATTAGGTTGTATATGAAGTGTGCACAGGATGTTGTTTGCCTCATATGTTTCCTCTAATTTTAGACGGTACAAGTGATTTCATCAATGTACTTTAGCAGTTTGAGGCTTTTTGTCTTGTGGCCCTTTAAAGTCAAGCCATTGCTACTCATCACAGGTATTTCAACCAGTGACATCTTAGAGTCCTCCAGAGGTTAAACTCTTCAACATTTTATAAGAAGGACTTGAAAGTGAGCTCATTAAAAAAAAAAGAGAGAGATTTTTTGTCGCAGAGATGTTTTCTTCTGTCTTGTTACTTATCTTGTGACACCTCACATTTTTATCTTGCGTCCACTTGGGGGGTTGGAACCACTGCTTTGAACGTCTGATAGTTCCTTGTGACAGTTTATTTTTAGTATCTCGATTTTGGCCTATAAAAATCCACCAGTAAAGCCTTTTACACCAAAATTAACAATATTCTTAATATGTGAATTAGTATGTGATTTTTTTTTTTAAAAACGTGGGTAAAGGCGATTGACTCCTTTCCAATCCCCAGTAGACATAATCACGTTCAACGCCACGACCATGCCTGAAAACAGGGTAAAAACAGCAAAAAGCAGCATGGAAGCCAGTGACAATATTACAGTGGTTACTGTTTTATCTCTTTATTTTAGTCTTTTTGAAACTTAACGTAGAGTGAGCGACATGTTTACATTATCACAGCTGATCAGAGCTGGAACCGATAAACATCTGTAACTCCTGCATAGTCATTTAGAAGAGAAATGATTTTCCATTGGAATGGAAATGAGAAGACTTCCATCGGATAAATTCCAGGTAGTCTATGCAGATTACAGAAAACTCTAATAGAACTTTCTTCTTTTTTTTGCTTTAATTTATTATTATGAAGTACATATGCATAGTGTAGTGGCTAAATAAAAATGACACCATCTGGGTTTAGATGGATTCCCTGTAACCGTCACTTTCACTATATTCAAGCTGCCATCAGGCTGGATTTTTTTGCGATAAATGAATTCAATTTACAGTATTAAGGAAGCGTGTCAGCCATCGTGGAAACAAAACAGAAAAAGGCATTGTTCTCCTTGGTCCCTATCCTCAGGTGACGGTGGAACAAATGAAATAACTGTGGGAACTCTAACCTGTGAAAGAAAATGAAAGCAAGGCAAAGAAAGACAAAGAGGAGAGTGATAGAAATTGATTTTTAAAAAGAACACACTGACGGCATTGATGGAAATTGTTCCAGTGTGTGTCAAAATCTGTACCCCGGTGTGTTTCCCCTTACCACCGTGACTTGAGGGTTCAAAACTGACATTCTTTCTGCTAGATCAGTAAGTAACAAGACCTGCCTAATGATTAATATTTATTGTATTTGTTTTGGACAGTACCCAAGCTGCTAGCTAGTAGCCATGTAGTGGCTTTAATACCACTTGGAAACACTAGGGGAGTTGTCTATTTCCACTTTAAGCTAAAATTGTTATAAAAGAAAAGAATGAGAGTTATGGCCATGTTTTCTGTATCCACCAACCTGTACAGAAGTAACTCAATGCCATAATTGCACATGTAATTACAACACAGGGTAGGGCACCTATACTGCAGTTGGCTGCCAATGACACAAATCATTGTGGTTCCACAGCTTCGCCTTTTTTAGTCAGACATCAGATCAACTCAAGTAACAGACACTTGAATCAAAGATGAATGTCTGAGTCACCTTCTCTCATCGCACAGTGGGTTGATCTCTTCTTGTATGGTGATTGGCACAGAAAAGAGGGGATGACTACCACCGATAGCAGATCACTGAAAGCACAGTATCACGTAACACTTGCAATACTATTCGTGTATTTTATCACATGACACAGGTGAACTTGACGTAACGTTGTGAATGACAACATTTACGGTTCAACTGGACAACAAGCATGCATACATGAACCAGTTCACAGTAATATTCATAGCAAAAAATTATTTATTAGTCATTTTCTCATATATATGTCACTGTATCTACAATTTCTTACTTTTTATCATGAAAAAATAAGCATCCCATATTTAGCATCTGTGCTCTGACTGCATTTTGTTCTGGCCCAGAATTCTTTTAAGATCTAGTTACAGCATGAATGGCAGACAAAACCATATGAGTCATCTCATTGTATAAAAATGAACATAAAACTGACACAGTGTGGTTCAAAAAATAAGTCATCTGATGTGCAGAAGTTGATGAAGAGATATAGACTGAACCTCTTGAAATTCTTTTCACATTATGGCGTGAAGAGAGTCATACTGATCAAGTTGTAGATTCTGTTACTGAACACACTCTTCCCTGCTCCTCTGGATTACTCTTTTGTTTCATATTACATTTCAGGTGTACACACCAAAGGAGGATCATACACACCTACCTGTGCTGTACAAGGCAACACATACTTATTCAATATAATTCATTCTTCAGGGTTTCATTTTTCTGTTTCAGTAATTATGCTCTGTAACACTGTTGACGTGCTTATGACGCCATAGGCTCTGACATTGTTGCTGTAGCCTGTAGCTCATATGGACTGTTGCTATGGTTACCGCCTTCTGCCTGGAAAACTCAATCTTGACTAAAACACACCGACACCTTTTTAAAAACGTATACTACGAAATACAGCGAGATTTTTCTGGCTGTTGTCAGTTTAAATCAACATTGTGTGAACTACTTTGACAATGGCTTGAATGTAATGGACACTCTTTGAAAAAAAGTCTCGCACTCCAGGTTTAATTACTTTCATATGCTAAAAGGTACACAAAGCTACCTAGCTCTTGTTTTTTAAATCAACAAAAAACATTTGTTCAGGGAGCCAGAGGTTAACTTCAGTGGTGTTAGCTTTAACAAAAGAGCTAAAAACACTATTAATTAAAGTTTGTAAGATTTTCTGTACATAGATCATCACATAGATCAACTTTTTATTATTCTGAGCACTTTTACAAGTCCTTGTCATTGATGGCTTCATCTACTGATGATGCGATCTGGTCAAAAGCTAAGTGGGCTTAAAGAGGAGATTGTTTGATCAAATGAAGCTCTGGCGACAGTTCAGTCAGGAAGACTATTCTTTTGCAGGCCTGTAGCTTATTTGTCATACCATCCTGTCACTCACACGCATGCACACTCATATTCCTGCCTGGGGCTGTCAAATGAAAAGTTAGCTGTCCTCATCAGCTTGTCTCATCTATCCAATAGCACAGCGACACTCCTTCATTGTTAGCCTATCATCTTGCTGCTGTCCTTTTTAAATATGTCTCTCTCTCTGCCTTTGGTATGTTCATTCACAGACTCAGCCTTATCATTTCATTAGCCTCATCAAAGCTCAGGGTTGTTGTCCCTTGATCAAAAAATCTCCCTGTAGAGGCTCAGTGCCAAACATTTTCTGACAAGACTTCATTATCACGTCATCTTCTGTCATAAACAATTATCTTTACTTCATTCACTTGTCTCACTTGATTGAAGATCAGGAATAAACTCATGTTTACATTAACAGGAGGACAAATGTTTCCATTTTAATTTTGCTAAGAGAACAAATAGAACAAACTACACAAACACCTATTTCATATTTAAAATTCAGCAGTTGTCTTCTGTTAGATCCACCATTTTTGGAAGAGGCAAAAATTATTTTGCAGTATGTGTTCACACCAGAATTCCCCAATTGCCAGCAATACCCCCCATTTATCAGGATATTGTATAATACCAATTTTGTGTATTTTCACATTTTTCTATTGTGACATTAGCTTTACATAATAATGGGAAATTCTGAAATATTTCATCAGACTAGGCCTCACTGATTGACAGGAAGTGTGCTGTTTGAGATATGATACTACTGCAAGGCAACTGAAGACCATGGAGAAGTACAGGACTTTCACTTTTGTTTGTTTTGTGACTAGAAAACTGCTTAGCTCCACCGTAGAACCACTTCATGGTTATTGAATAAAGAGCAAGCGGTGTGATCACGTTCTGTGTGTGTGTTGGTCTCTGTGTGTGATCTGAACATGCTTGTCAGGACAGTGCAGTTGCATATCTGATGTGACGGACTTATCTGTTGTCACACCAAGCGCAGGCCTAAAATTGGAAGCGAGGATTGTGTGTGTTTGCATCAGGTGAACCGAGACAAGACCTTCTGCTTTCTGAGTCATCATACACACAATCACCAGGAAGAGGCCTTTTCAAAAGCCACATGATAAATTCTGTCTGACCAGGGTTCATGGTGTGAGGAACAGCTTAACTGTTGTTAGTGAGTCTTATGAAAAAGGATTTCTCCATTTCCCCCTGCAAACCAGATGAAGACTGATAACCCAAAATACATGTAGTCCCTGGAATAATTAAATGATGGACGTCCCATCACGCTTAGGGTCATGCTGCAGTTGCAGTGAGAGTTGGATTGAGAGCACACAGAGCAATTTCTGTTAATCTTACTGAGCTTTTAGGAGGGCTACTCGCCACAGCAACCACTCTGTCTGTCAGACCCCGTGTGGTCATGCCTGAATCCCTCTGCTCCCTTAAATGAGCTTTTCCATCACGCCAGGCGAAGTCGGACATCTCATCTTTGAGTAACAAATGCAAGTGAGTGAGCTGAGGGGGAGGGAGCAAGGACTTACAAGTACTCTTTGCATCAAGGCATCGCGTTTCCACTAAAAATCTAAAGAACGTAATTCTGTGCTTTCATTTTACCGTAAGTTCCTAAAACTGTTCTTACACCAGAAATAGGACATATTGTATGTAGTGCAGAAAACAAGTGTCTGGGAGGAACATGTCACACAGTCAGATGAATCATATGCCAAAGGAAGTCCTTGTCTCGGTTTCTCTTTGTCACGGACGAGAGATCTGATGAGAGATGGCTGTGTTACAGTATGCCTCCGCACACCAGTCAATTTGCAGTTTACATCCATGTCTGTCCAGACTCATGATAGACTGGTAGAGAGCTTCTTTACGTTTGTGCAACGACAATCACCTCAAGCTCAATGTCACCATTGTTTCTCATTAGTGTGATTTTATGCTGTGAATAAATGTTGTTCTTTGTGTAATTTGGTTTCTCTATTTCATCAGCCTATTATTCTTCCACAATGGAGATTATGATTTCACCTGCATCGTTTTGTTGGCTTAGCTATAAGGCTTGATTCAGCTTAATTTAAGGGGACTGTTGGGCCTTGGCGGAGGTATGCGCTCTACTGAGTGCCGTTCTAGTTCCCTACATTAATTGATTTGTTTTTTTGTTTGTTTGTAAAAATTTTAGGAATGGTGAGAAAATGGTGAGAAATGTCACAATTACTCCAAAGTGACATCTGATGGATTTGCTGATGAACAATGTGATGACAAATGACTTTATCAAAATACACTAGATGCCAATTAATTCTCTATAGACTAATCAACTCATTATTTCAGCTGTACTTGTATAGGCCTATTTACTGTTGGGTAGTTTAAGCTATAACAAAACAAAGCATCATATTTGATAAGCTCTTCATATGTTTTACATGCAAAAATCTTAATTTGTTAAGTAAAGCTGTAAGATAATTGGAGTAAAAACTAAAATATTTGTAGTACAAGTACAAGTATGTTAGATTTTTAGTTAAGTACCCAGTTGCATTCCACCACATGAAAGCATAAATATTTATAAACCGAAATTACTGAAGATTATAGAAATTATTAGCTGCTCTATGTACAAACTGGTGCCCTCAAAATACCAGTTTTCAAAGATGTAATCATCTGTGCTGAATGTGTTTTCACTTCTTTTCTCCCCAGTGATTCTCTTGGCATTCCGTCCCTCACATTGGCCATCCGTCGCTGAGGTTGCAGAGAGCCACCACTGTCCCCACCGTCTGACAGGGTGGGAAATCAGTGTCGCAAGTGTTTCACCAGAAGATTGTGTGGAAGTGAAACAGCTTTCGGTAGCCGAGGGACATGAGGCCGGAGCAGATTCAGGGGAAGTCAGACTGACAGGTTCCTATTATACCATCCACTGTCCCCAGACAGAAGTCCCTGCTTCGAGCGTCACACTTCAATTCCTGATCCGTCAGACTGATCTGATTGTCAGCAGGAATCCTTCACACTGCACTGACCACATTTTCCTGTTTTAAGAGTTTGATGAAGGAAACTTCTCACTTTTAAAAATAGAATGAATACAGATGAAAAGCCCTGTCAAATAAGGAAATCACGTACCAAGTGCTCAACTCGTTCTTGCAGTGTTACTTACTTTTCAATGACTAACAATTCAGCACATAAAATTAGCTGAATTATAAGATAAGATAAAATAAGATATTCCTTTATTAGTCCCACAACTGTGAAATTTACAGTGTTCCAGCAGCAAAGTGGATAGCAAAATAGAAAGGAGCATCAATAAAATAACAATAAATCGTAAACAAGCAATATAAACAAGAAATATAAAATATATTAAGAATTTAAACAAGAGGAAATATTTAAAAAAATAGGAACAATATATACAATATAGACAGACAGCAGTTGAATTTGCACTATTGCACAGTAGAAATGTTGAT